>PVKS010034289.1:0-21003 GCA_004027875.1 Aplodontia rufa | reverse complement strand
TCTAGGATTCTTTTCACTTCTTCCCTCTGCTTGAATGTTCTTTCCTGGCTCTTCTCATAGCTGACACTTCAGGTCTCAAATTAAACATCAGTTTGAACTACCTATCTCTGCTGAGAGTGTGTTCAGCTGCAGGTGACAGAAAACCAGACTAGCTGAAGCACAGAGGGAAAGTGAGAGAGGAAAAGGGGGGAGGGAGGAGAGAGAGAGAGAGAGAGAGAGAGAGAGAGATTTGCCTTATGTGCACCATCTTGAGAAGTAGTTACTGATTTAGGGGCTTAATGACATCATCAGGTTCTCACACCCATCCAAGCTTTCTGCTCGATCTGAATTTTATCTTCATAGTCACTCTCTCCTGGTCTCAAAAAGACTGTTACCAGCCAGGTGCCTATAATCTCAGTGGCTCAGGAGGCTGATGCAGGAGGATCGCAAGTTCAAGGCCAGCCTCAGCAACTTAGCGAGATCCTAAGCAACTTAGTGAGACCCTGTCTCAAAGTAAAAAATGAAAAGGGCGGGGATGTTGCTGAGTGGTTGAACACCATTGGGTTCAATCCCTAGAACACCCCCCCAGAAAAAATAACAACAAAGAACTATTACCAGTTCACATGGCACCTTCATTTGGTTCGAGGCAGGGAGAATGGAGGGAGGCAAAAGATACTTTCCTCATCAAGCAGGAGCTGAAGCTTCTGCACCAACCAACTGGCCCTAGAATCTCACTGGGTATGACTACTTTTAATCCAGTTCCTCACCAATGGAAGTTAGATACCACAGTTGTGATTTCACCCCTGTACCTTCTCATAATCAAGGAATCCCCATCTGCTTCCTGGACATACTAGGTCCTACTAGAAAGAATGGGAGTGGGAGTGGAGGTGGCTGACCAGTGTCTGCCACACCCCTGTTCCCTTACATTCTGTCATCTCCTCCTAGTCATGTCCTTTATTGCAGCAGCCATAATCTGTAGAGCCTGCTATGACTCATTCTTCATTTGCTTATCTATTGCCTGTCTTCCCAACTGGAAGGGAAGTCCCACCACAAGGGCAGGGATCTCTTCTGTGTTGTTCACAGATGCAGCCCCAGGGGCTGTCATCCAATAAACGTTCCTTTGGATCTGCGAGTACCAGATCCTGCACCTACTTCGTGGCCCACTCCTTACACATCAGCTGCTTTGCATATGTTAGTGCGTTTAATAATCTGTGCAGGCTGTCTAAGTCTCCCCATATAACAGATGGAAAAGACTCAGGTTTAGGAAAGGTTTAACACGGGCAAAGTCTTCACAGTGAGTGGCAGGACTTGGATTTGAGCTTTAGTATCCAACTCCAGGCTTAAGTGATCCTGAGGTCACTAAGGTGACATCATTCCATGAACGTAACAGGTCCTGGCTGCACACCTGTTCACATGCTCTTCGCCCACCTGTTTTCCGTGCAGCTGGGGAGACGGTTCCTTGCTAGCTCTACTCAGTTTGTGCAGACAGTGTGCAGAATATTCTACAGCCCAACAACATCAGAGCCTACTGGCCCCATCCACTGAAGCTTCAGGTGCAGGAAATTTAGCTCTTAGAGTTGGTTCTTGGAAGAACCCTCAGACAATGGGGAGTGGGGTAAAGTTGGGAGTAAATTCTCTGGCCTCTGTACTTTAGGTTGACAATTCTGGGATTCTATATTCTTCTCAGAGTTCCAGTGGAAGAGATCACCACATGCCTACAACCCAGTGCCCCCTGTTGCAGACAGAATAATGCCCCACCAGAGGTATCAACATTCTAACCCCAGAACCTATTCTTTTATGGCAAGGAGATTTCACAGGTGTGAGTAAGTTAAGGCACTTGAAGCGGGGAGATTATCCTGGGTTGTTCAGGTGGGCCCAATCGAATTACATGAATGCTTAAAAGAAGAGAATTTTTCCACCTGTGGACAGAAAGAGCATTGATGACAGAAAAAGGGTCAGAGATGGGATGTTGTTGGCTTTGAAGAAGAAGGAAGGACCACAGGCCACCGAATGCAAGTAGCTTCTAGAAATTGGAAAAGAGGTGGAAAGGATTCTCTTCTAGAGACCCCAGGGAGGAACACAGCCTGGCTGAGACCTTGATTTCATCTCATTGAGACCCACATTGGACTTCTGGACTACAGAACTGTAAGACAGTGGCTTCATATTGTGTTAAGCATTACACTATGGTCATCTGTTATAGTAGCAAGTGGAAACTTATACAGCCTATATTATTAAGAGTCATAATGATGTGCTCTTGTATTGGCTTTTCCTCTTTCCCTATCCCTCCTCACTTCCTAGCTCCCATTTGCCAGGATTATAATAATCTTTACCCAGTCCTTTTCTCATGGGCCCCCAAACTCAGATAATGGATATGCTTTATCTTCCCCCTAAGCCCAAACCTTGTCTTCAGTGCTTCCGGAATGCATTCACACTCCATGCCTCCAGGCAAATTAATAAGTTGTAAAAAGTAAATTCTCAAGTGAATAATTAGCATGTGCTTGGCTTCTGGTAATTTTAAAACTATGAGATTATTTCAGATTGTGTATTTTATTGATTGTTATTTCTAAATGTTTTCTCCATGATTTATGCTATCTGGGAGGAGCTTGATACCTTAAAGAAACATCATCAAAACAGAATGGAACCCAACTATTTAATTGAGCTAATATGTTTTGAAAATGTACTAGTCTGGAGACTGGAGCAGTGGCTTGGAAGTTTCGGTGCTTGCCTGGCATGCGTGAGGACACAAATTCAAACCCCAGCACCACATACACAGCGAAGTGTCAGAGCAATGGAAGTCACAGGAAAAACTAAATAAAGATTGTTTCTCTCTTCCTCTCACTTTCTCACTGTCTCTCTTTCTTTAAAAAGAAAATGTATTAGTCCATTTGCCTAATCATGACGTTGATACCATTAAGGAAATATTAGCAATCACTGGTATTAGACCATTTCATGAGAAATGTTCAGCACAGAAGGAAGGCTCTGTGGGTCCCACAAAAGGCATTTCCACGGGATACACAAGTGTTCAGTTATTCACCTTCCACCTATTTTCAAATCCTGAAGAGAAGGTGTGTGTTCTTAAGGGTGTCCTAATCCATGTGCAAGGAACTGGGGAGTAATTCACAAGGCAGCGCGGATTTTGAAAGTGTTGGTGGCAGCTCTAGCGGTGGACACCATGCAAGAGTCTTACACTGTATAACTGACCTCCTAGCCCCTTCCTCATAACTCTTTTCCAATAACTACTTGTTACCTTGCTAAAGTCTGAACAGGTGCATTTCATATTTTCTTACAAATATTATTAATGAAACACTATTGGAAGCCACAGGTGAACCGGATAGTATGGCTTAGAAATTCTCTTGTGTACATAGATCTGCCTTAAGACAGAGGTTGCTATAAATAGCTCCACCCCAATGCTTCTGTAACTTTGGCCATTGTTCCCTGAGCAGGCAGAGGGCAGCTGTCTGGAGCACTCACTCTGACTGACAGCTGCTTAGCGTCAGGGCCAGAAATGGCTGCTGCAGGAAGTTGTGACAATGCCACTGTGGTCACCATCATGAAGACTGCTTCGCTGCAACTGCCCAATGCTTCCTCTCCTGGCTCAACCGTGTCTTCAGAAAGTATCGGATGTAAAAGCCAAAGGTTGAGCAGAGGAGTCATAAGGTCTGCATCAAATTAGATGACCAGTAACTAAGCTTGTAAACATGGCCATCCCACACCCACCCGCAGGGACAGGCGGTGTCACACTCCTGAGAACTTCTGTGCTTTAGAGTTTTGGTGTCCTGTAACTGAAGGACTAGAAGCCCATTCGAGTGGAGATCAAGGGGGAAAGCAGGCAAATGGGAGCCTTTAAAATGCTCTGCTCCGAGGTCGTGCACAGGCCAGCCATGACGGAGTGCGATGGACCAAGTGTTAGGACTTACGTAATTCTGCACACCAAAGGGAAGGAGAAAGAGACAGACGTCAGGAGAGGGGAGGAAGTAGGCTTTGTTCCAGAATCTGGAGTGGGCTCTGAATAAGATGGCGAAATCTGTAAAGTTTGTCTTCTTGGTTCCTCTCTGTCTCTCTGGTGTGTTTGGGACCCTCCTCCCCAGGGGACACCAACCCTCCCAGGGGCCATAACTGTGGAAGCCTAAGTTGAGTCAGGTGGGGGTCTTGCTTCTGACCCTTCCTCCTTATCAAAATCGGCCTGGCCTGGGCCCCCATTCTCCCTGTCCTGGTGTCTGCCTGCTGACAAGGAGACAGACTGGTATAGAAATCGTGACAACCAGCCAACATGTTATATCTTCCAGAGAACACAGCTTTCCTCTTCAGGTAAGGCTCCACCAAAGGAGCCCATCTTGAATGCTGACTCCGGTGCAGGTTACACAGCCGCGGGTCCCCACCAGTGAAGGCCTGCCCTGGCCTCTGCCTGGCTCCCCCCGTCCCCTCACATCTTGGTGATGACTTGCTGTCTCGCTTCACTTGCTCTTCTGTGCAGGGCTGCTTAAAGGTCACCTCCCTGGAGACTGCTTTCCCATCTCACTGTCACCACCAAACATTGCTCTCCATCCACCTGTGTCCCCTTCCCTTGCTCTTTCTTCATTTCTTCTGCTTGAGTGCCACCTAACTTCCCATCAAGTACTCCTGCGCTACAAAGGTCAATTTATATTCCCTCTAGGACAGCAAGAATGAAACCTCCACATGACAATGCACACACTCCCTTTGTGCGTGGGAGCAAAAAGTCCTCTCTGAGAAGGGAGAGCTCACACCCAGATTCTGCAGCCAGTGCAGCTCTCTACGTTGGTGTCCTTTTCAGAAAGTGGCAGTTCACTGGCAATCCAAGTTCCCAGCCCATAGGCAGCTTGAAGTTATACACAAATAGTTTCTTGAGTGACTGTTGCTTTTTTACTGTTAGAATATACAAATATTCTAACACACACGCATGTACATATACATATATTCTAACAGAAAAACTCAATATATACCTATAATTAGATCTATAATTTGAAATTATATTAATTGAAATTTTATATATATGTATATAATTTCAAAGGAATGAAGACTCAGAATTCATTTATATTTATTTTTATTTTATTCTTTAAAGAGAGAGGGACTAGGGCTGGGAGATTTAGCTCAGTGGCAGAGCACTTGCCTAGCATGCTCAAGGACACGAGTTCGGTTCTCAGTCCTGAAAAAATAAAATGAAATAAAGAGAGGGGGACAGACAGAGGGAAAGACAGAATCAATTTTATTTAGTTTTCTCACATGGCTTTTATTGCTCAGATGCTTGGTTGTATACATGGTGCTGGGTTTGAACCTATGTACTGGCTCATGCCAGGCAAGCACTGTCACTGCTGAGCCACCACATAAGTCCCCAGAATTTATTTTTAAATTACTTTTAAACAAACACTTACAGATTTAAAGCATGTGTGTTGACCAAGAATTGAGAGCGGGGAACACAGGCATTCTGGAGACAGAGCCATTCTCAGAGCACGTGAGCCTGGGTGGATCCACACAATGTCCAGCCCCTGGAGGACGAGCAAGAGAACAAATTGGAAATGGGAAATTGAGAAGCAAGGAAAACACCCTTTAGAAACTTCCTCCTGTTCTTTCTTCCCTGCCCAACAGGATCTCCCTTGTTGCTCTAGGTGTCCAACCCCAATGAGGCCTCTTTCTCACCACTGCTTATCAAAACCTGCTCATCAGGAAAGAATTCATCCAAATTGTTTGAAAATAATGGAATCCAACTTAAAACACTATGTCACCCAGGAATTGTGGGTATTATAGACAGACGTAAGACTCGTCTTTAGAAATGAAGCCCAACTATCACTTTGAAAAACTCTCCCTAACCCCCAGCCCATGTTCATTGCTCAATTGGGGTCTACTTTTTTCCATCTTGCACCCGCCATGACATATTGTGCATCTACAAGTTCCATAGGAGCCAGAGAACTACCAAACTCCTGGAACAGATAGTTCTTGATATGAAGCAGGTGCTTAGTAAACATGGAAGGAAGTAACAGATGAATGAATGGCTGTATGTGTTTCCCCTACTGGAACAGAGCACCTTTCCACAGTATAGCAGAATCCGGGTAGCACTCTACAGCACTGTCTGGCCAAAAATCCAAATTCTACCACTTCGTAACTGTGACTCAGTTTCCTCTCCTTTGTAAAATGGTCATAAAAATAGAATCCACTTCATGCTATGCAGTGGTGATTAAAAGGGTTAACATATGTGAAATACTTAGATAGGTACCTTCCAAGTGCCACAGCAGCATTAGTTATTCTGTCATTACTTGAATTCTTAGCACTAAGTGGCAGAGATTTAGTAAACGGTCACATTATGCATCAGTCACAGATTGATGAGGTACAAAGGTGCAGTCCTCCTTTCCCCCAAATCCCACCTATTTCATGGATACAGACAGCAGGCCCTGGGCGTGGAGGGTGAGAAGATGAAGAGGAAAACTCCAAACTCAGTGACTTAGAAATAGCTTACAAATAGCAGAAATTTATTTCTCACAGCCCTGGAGGGTGGGATTCCAAGATCGAGGCAGAATTTGTGTCTGGCAAGGACCCACTTTCTGATTCACAGACAGCACCTTCTTGCTGTGTCCTTGTGTGGTGGAAGGACTAGTTAGCTCTTGGGGGTCTCTTTTATAAAGGGACTAATCCTTTCGAACCTAATGACCTTCCCCAAAGTCCCACCTGCTAAGCCCATTACATTGGGGTGGGGGGAGTTTGAGCACGAATTTTGTGGGGACACCAACATTGAGACCATAACACTGTGTCATCTTGGTCCTAATCGTCTGAAAGAGAACATACTCAAACTAAACACTTGGCTACCCACAGCTGAATTGCTACTTGAAAATTAACACTGGTCAAGTAATTCATCAGATGTGTAAAAGAATCCAGGAGATAAAGTCATCTGTAGGTAATTTATCTTCAAGTACATACTTGTAAAGCAAATACTGTGTTTCTGGTTGATTTAAAAAACTTAGGGGAAAAACATTTCAAGGTAAATAAGAATATCAAGGAAAATAAAATGTAGGGCCTTACCAAAAGCAAATTTCCTAACACTTGCTTTTGGATCACCTAAACAGATCTGTGATCAGGAGAAGACCCAGTTAATTTATTGTCTGTTACAATGAGATAACTATAGGTACCCATGAAGGGGCCATGCACACAAACACACAAGGACTGATTTACTCTTCGTTTTTCATACTTTTAGTTTGTCCTTCTGTATTTTAATTTCTTATAGTCTTGTCTCCCATTTGCACACTGGAATCTAACCTTCATATGGTCTTTGTGTCCCTTTCTTCACTGATGTATTAGCAGTGTCTGGCATATTGCATGGATAAAGAAATCTCCCATCTTTTGAGAAAACTTATATTCTCGAAGTGAAATTCAAGCACTTAATCAAATTCTAGAGGCTTGTAAAACCTCCTATTCTCTAAGGCTCAGACCAGCATCCTTTAGAACAGATCCAGGGAAATTTCTGAGGGGATAAAGAGGTGTAGCTATTCTGCCATGATTGTCAGCGAAGAGGCTGGAGTGGTGGGTCGATGGTTACGTACTTGCCTGGTATGCACAAGGACACGGGTTCTAACCCCAGCACCTCATACACAGCTAAGTGCCGGAGCAACAAGGACCACATGAAAAACTAAGTAAAATTGATTCTCTCTTTCTCTTTCACTGTCTCTCTCTCTCTCTCTCTCTTTAAGGGGAAAAAAAAAGATCTCCAGAGAAGGAGAGTAGAGGACCAATTGCTTATTGGCAGAAAGGGTGGGTGACTTTTTGCTTTAACATAGGAGAAAGAAAGAAAAAGAGAAAAGAAACTAGAGGAAGGTCCAGAACATTTATGGAAATTTCTCTTTTGTTAGAAGATGTTCTAAAAAGAAAATGAGATTGTGGACCAAGTTTTCAAGTATGGATTATTTGGTTTCCACTCCACATAGCATACATAATATGTGGCGAATTCTTTCAAAGGGATTCACCTGCTGTGAAAGAATATGCTACTACCTGTTATGGTTTGGATCTAGAATGTCCCCCAAAGTCTCATGTGTACAGAGGTGGGACTTTTGAGAAGTGATTGACTGGTGAGGGCTCTGACCTTTTCAGCAGAAGGGATTACTGGGAGGTGGGACCCAGTGGGTCACTGGGTCACTGGGACATATCCTGGGAGGGTCTATCTCCTCCCAGCCCCGACCCACCTCTGCTTCCAGCCACCAGGAGTTGAGCAGTTATGCCCCACCAGGCCCCTTCACCATGATGTTTGTATGTGGAACCAGCCAACCGTGGACTCAAACATCTTACACTGTGAGCCAAAATAAATCTTTCCTCCTAAAGTGGTTCTTGTCAGTTCTTTGTCACAGTGACAAAAAGCTGAGCAACAGAAAATCTTTGCAGTGGGCAGAACTTCAGGCAGTGTGCCTGGTTGTACATTTTGCTTGGAAGGATGAGTGGCCTACACTCATACAGCTACAGGTGTATAGCTGTATGTCAAGTCATTTGCTGTGGCCAGTGGTTTGGCTGGATGATCATGGACTTAGAAGGAACATGATTGAAAAGATTGGTGACAATCACACTGGAGGAAGAGGTCTTTGGATAGACCTTTCCAAATGGATGAAGGATGTGAAGATATTTGTGTTCCCTATAAATGCTCTTCCAAAAGTGACTTCAGCACATAAGGACTTTAATAATCAAATGGATAGGATGACTTGGTCTGTGGATAGCAGTCATCCTCTTTGCCTAGCTCCCCTGGCATTGCCCAGTGGGATCATGGAGAAAGCAGCCACAGAGGCAGGGATGGAGGGTATGCAATATCGGCTTTCACTCACCATGGCTGACCTGGCTCTGGCTACCACTAAGTGCCCAATCTGTCAGCAGCAGAGCCTGACAGCAGGCCCCTGCTACAGCTACAATTCCCAGGGTGATCAGCCAGCGACCTGGTGGCAGGTTGATTACATCGGACCACTTTCATGATGGAAGGTGCAGTGCTTTGTCATTACAGAAGTGGACACTTATTCTGGGAATGAATTTGCCTTCCCAATTTGCAATATATCTGTCACAACCACCATCTGTGGACTTAATGAAAGCCTTAGTCATCATTGTGGTATTTCACACAGCATTTCTTCTGGCCAAGGAAATCTCTTCGCAGACAAAGAAGGGTAGCAATAAGTTCATGATCATGGGATTCACTGGCCTTACCAAGTTCCCCACCATCCTAAAGTAGCTAGTTTGGTGGAACAGTGGAATAGCCTTTTGAAGATGCAGTTGTAGGGCCAACTAGTTGACAATACCTGCCAGGGCTTGGGTGAGAGTCTCCAGAAGGCTGTATATACTCTGAATCAGAGTCCAAAAATATGGTACTGCCTCTCCCATCACTAAGATTCACAGGTCCAGGAACCAAGAGGTAGAAATGGGTATGATACCACTCACCATTACCCGTGATGAACCCCTAGCAAATTTTGGCTTCCTATCCCCACAACCTTTTGCTCTAGTGGCCTAGAAGTCTTAGTTCCAGAGGTGGCAATGCTTCTACCAGGATAACATTGATATCCTGGTAGATATCAATGTGATAACATTGAACGGGAAGTTAAGACTTCCCCCGGCCACTTTGGGTTTCTCATGCTTCTGAGGAGAGGATAAAAAAAAAGAGATATGGTATTAGCAGGGTTGATCAATCAAGATTACTAATGGTAAATTGGATAATAATGCAGTAGAGGTACAGTATGACTGCAATGTAGGATGTCTCTCAGTATTACCCTGTCCTGTTATTATGGTCAGTGGGAAACTATAATAACCCAATCCAGGCAAGATGACAAATGGCCCAGATCCTTCAGGAATAAAGGTGTGAGTCACCTGTCCAGGTAAAGAATCAAGACCTTCTGAGAGGCTTGCTGAAGGCAGAAGAAATATGAAATATATAGTAGAAGAAGGAAGTTACAAATACTGGGTATGACCACCAGCACCATATATACAATGTACACAATGAAGCATCATGTTGGAACAATGAAAGCCACACGAAAAACTAAACAAAATTGATTTTCTCTCTCTCACTATCCTTTCTTAAATTAAAAAATTATGCATATATACACATATATTAAGCAGATACTTTGTTTTCTCTCTTATTTATTATGTAATATAGTATTTCTTGACTTGATATTGGTATTTCAGTGTTGTTAAATCTACACTATGGTATTTAAGTTGTGGGATGTCAGGAGAAGAGTAAGTATCACTCAAAAGCTTTGCCTCCTTTTCTGGAGGAAGAATCAACTTATTTTCGGTTGTATGGAGGATGTCCCATTAGGTGGAATTATAACATTATCGTTGGATTTATTTGGAGATTAAGCATGATTTAAAGAGATGTAGTGGGGTGTCTAGATGAGAAGGGGTGGATTAGAGATGTTCAATCTCGATCGTCAACTTGATTGGATTAAAAGACACCTAAGAAGGCTGGAGCAGTGGCTCTGCAGTTATTGCACTTGCTTGGCATGCTCAAGGATGCATGTTCGAACCCCAGCACCACATGAATGATTAAATTGATTCTCTCTCTCTCTTTCACTGTCCCTCTCTCTCTTTAAATAATAATAATAATAGACACCTAAGAGTAAGAGTTTTATGAGTGTGTCTGGGAGAGTGTTTCCAAGATAATTGACAATGGGACAGTAAACTGAAGGGGAAGGCCCACCCTGGCAGTGGTCAGCACTGTCCAGGAGGCTGGTGGCCAGATGGAACCAAAGGCGGGAGCAGGAGGAAGCTGTTTGGCTCCAAGCTCCATTCTTCTAGAGCATCTATTGCTGCTGCCACTGCTGGCGGACACCAGACTCCAGCTCCTTCTCTCTTCAGACTCAACTTTCTCTAGGGAGATTCTAGGCTTTTGGTCTTGACCTGGGGCTGCATCATTGGTCTCTGCCGTTCTGAGTTTCCAACTTCTTAGACTGAGCAGCAACCAGTTCCTCTGGTTTCCAGCATTCAGACAGCCATTGTGGGGCTGCTCAGCTTCTGATCAAGTAAGTCAATCTAGTAAACCCCTTTTGTAATCATACATGTACATATCCTGTTGGTTTTGCTCCTGTCGAGAACCCTAATACATTATCATATAGAGAAATATGGTTATTGAATGTGTGATCAATGTCCAAGGGTAAATGAGTTTACCCTTTAACTAGAGCAATGAACATGACCTTGGGCTTATTACTAGGCTGCTCTGTGTTACATGTTCCTCACATATAAAAAGTAGATGACAGGGGCTGGAGAGGTGGCTCAGCAGTAGAGTCCTTGTCTGGTATGCATGAAGACTCAGGTTCAAACCCCAGCACCACACACACAACCAAGTGTTGGAAAAATAAAAACCAGATGAAAAAATAAATACAGTTGACTCTCTTTCTCTCTGTCTCTTAAAAAAAAATAGATAACAATACCAACTTACCCTTCAAGGGTTTCTTGATTACACAAGAAAACACACGGAGAGCTGTGACTGACACATACTATGACAGCTCAAGAAACCCCAGCTGTTATTATAATTGTCATCAAATCCTACCACAGTGGGGCTCAAATTCTTTGGGGATGTAGTCTTACCAAAGCATCTCTCTCTCCTGGATCATGAGCTGTGAAGATCTAGTTACTCTGTTACAAATGTGCTATGCTTTCTCTCAGTGCACTTGCTGGTCACTGTCACTTCCGATCACTGTCACTTTACCTAACTACTCCCTCTTTAGAGTCAGCTCCTTGCAGGCATGGAGGATGTTTATTCATCACTGCATCTATAACCTGGCAAAATACCTAACTTGTAATAGGAGCTTGAGGAATGTTGATTAAAGGATTATTATTTAATAACAATGTTTATGATTTCTGTTATCTTAAATAACTATATTTTACCAATAACATGACTATTGCATATATATACAAATATATATGTATACGTATATTCTTTTTGTACTGGAGATTGAAGCCAGGGGTGCTTAACCACTGAGCCACACCCACAGCCCTTTTCATATTTTATTTTTCATTTTGAGACAGGGTCTCCCTTATTTGCTTAGGGCATCTCTATTGCTGAGGCTGGCTTTGAACTTGTGATCCTCCTGCTTCAGCCTCCTATGCCACTGGGATTACAGGCATGCACCACTGTGCCTGGCTTCACCCATATATGTTTTGTTTGTTTGTTTGTTTGTTTTATTTTGCTTTGTTTTTTAAAGAGAGAGGGACAGTGAGAGAGAGAGAGAGAGATCAACTTTCATTTCTTTTTCCACCTGGTCTTTGTTTCTCCGACATTTAGTTGTGTATGTGGTGCTGGGGTATGAACTTGGGTCCTTGTGCATGCCAGGCAGGCACTTTAACCACTGAGTCACCACTCCAGCCCCATGTATATATTTTAAAGAGAGAAAGAGGGACAGTGAGAGAGAGAGAGAGAGAATCAATTTATTTAGTTTTTCATGTTATGTTTGTTGCTACATCATTTTATTGTATACATGGTGCTGGGGTTTGAATCCGCATCTTTGAGCATGACAGGCAAGCGCTGTAACCACCAAGCTATCACTCCAGCCACCTCATTTATGTTTTTAACAGCATCCATAATAAATACCATAACAGGAGGGCTGGAGCAGTGGCTCAGCGGTAGAGCGCTTGAGATAGATGATATATAGATAGATAGATGATAGATAGATAGATAGATAGATACATAGGTATATATATGCCAGAAAAACTAAAACTACATGAAAAAAATGAATGAATTGATTCTATCTCTCCACTCTCTATCAAAAAATAAATAAATAAATAAATAGCATAACAGAAATCTAAAGTCTTCCTTAAAAATACAATCAAACAGGAGCTAGAGCGGTGGCTCAGTGCTTACGGCACTTGCCTGGCAAGTGTGAGGACGAAAATTCAAACCAGCAAATTCAAACCCCAGCACCACGTACACAATGAAGTGTCAGAGCAGCAAAGGCCACATGAAAACCTAAAGAAAATTGATTCTCTCTTTCTCTCTCTCTCTCTCACTGTCCCTCTCTCTTAAAAAAGATTATATATATATACACACACACACACACATAGTCAAACAGAGGCTGGAGCCTGTTATGTGTGAGAACCTGGGTTCAAACCCCAGCACCACGTACACAACTAAGCATTGGAGCAACGAAAACCAGATGAAAAAAAACTAAAGTTGATTCTCTCTCTCTCTCTTAAAAAAAATACAGTCAAACAAAAAGATCCAAATACTATGTTACAGGGTAAGTTTAAGAAAGCTGCATTGGAAAGGCTGAGACAAAACTAATCATTTTTACTTGAAGTTCAAAAACCCAAAAAAATCAGAGGTTTTTGTTTCTGACCAAAATGGATTACAAGGATTAGATTCACCATCACAACTGAGATAAACAAACATAAAGCAAAGTTTGAACAGCCAAGCTATCAAGCAATAAAGCATTAAGGTCTGTGAGAGACAGGAAATGAAGTGAGTCTTCGATTGCCCTAGATAACCCTCTTGAGAGTTTCCAGCCCAGGGAGGGAAGTGCAGGTAGACAGCGGCAGCCTCCGAGTGGTGCAGATGAAACTGAGAGTCCGGGGAGACTACAGCCGCTTGCATTCACCAGGCAGGGTGCCCTAGACGCAGAGCTGCACGGGGGTTGGGGGTCCCCTCAAGACCTCCACTGAGTTCTCACTGGTATATACGCATGAAGCCGCTGCCTAAGGCTGGGGAAAGAGCTACTCAAAAGCAGAGGTAACAGTATTCAACACTCTTGCCATCCAAGAATAGTGTCTGCCTCCACCAGCCAGGCAGGAAACTTCACAAGGCGCAGACCACGGGTCGATGGCAAGAGACCTTGGCTGAGCAGCAGGTAATAATGTGTCCTGGATTTAGCACTGCTCCAGATTAAAAGCAAGACCTGAAAGGGTCAACTTGTTCTCAAGTATCTTCTCTGCATGTCACAATATAGGTCTGTAACAGATACAGGAATACAAATATCCAGTATCCAACAAGATAAAATTCACAATGTCTTTGCTGTGGACTGGATTTTTGTGTCTCATCCCCACCACTCCCAAATTAATTATGTTGAAATCCTAACTCCCAATGGGATGGCATCTGGAGGCAGGGTTTGGGGCAGGTGATTAGTTCATGGGGGTAGAATCCTCATGAATGGACACATGAGTGCCCTTGAAAAAGGCATGGGAGCAGGTTTGTTTTTTCTCTTTCCACTCTGCCCTGGAGGATTAATGAGATATGGGCAGTCTGCAACCCAGAGGGAGGTCCTCAACAGAACCGACCACGCTGATATCCTGATCTTGGACTTCGAGCCTCCAGAACTACAAAGGGTAAACATTGTCCATAAGCCACCCAATCTGTATTAATTATAGCAGCAAAACCAACAAAGACAATCCGGAACATTGATAATGATGATGATGATGATGATAAAAAATAGAATTACTGGGCTGGGGCAGTGGATCAGCGGTTACGACGCCTGCCTGGCATGTGCGAGTATGCAGGTTCAAACCCCAGCACCATGTATGCAATGAAGTGTTCAAGCAACTATAGTCACATGAAAGCTAAATAAAATTGATTCTATCTTTCTCCCTCTCTTTCTCTCACTGTCCCTCTCTCTAAAAAAAAAAAAAGAAAAAAAGAAAAAAAAAGAATTACCAGGCATGCAAAGAAGCAGGAAACTGTGACTCATAACTGTGACTCACAATTGACACTGTGGCCAGAACTGAAATATGTTCTACATGTCCAAAAATCAAGTAGATGCAAAAGCATAAAAAAGATCAAAATCAAACTTCTAGAGATGAAAACTGTAAATGTATGCACCGTAAAGAACACTGGATGGTATTAATGACAGATGCAACGTGGCACAAGAGAAGGTTGTTGGTCCCAAAGATGTAGAAATAACAGCCATATGAAATGAAGCTAAGAAAAACCATAAATAAATAAAACAAGTGAACAGCAAAACAAAAATGAAAACTAGAGCAAAGAGAGAAAGGATAAATTTTTAAATGGACAGAGAATGAGACAACTTTGAAATAATGTCAATGAAATATAAGTGAAACTGAAATCCCAAAAGGAGAGGACAAAGACAGGTTACAGAAAGAATAGAAAGAGTATTTGAAGAAATAATGACTGAAAAATTTCCAAATTTAGCGAAAATTATAAACCCACAAATCCATTAGCTCAGTGAGATTCAAACACCAGAGACATAAAAAAAGCAACATCAAGGCAATTGCCCCGTGATAAAAAGAAAGACAATTAGATCAGCCGGTTGGGGAAAATAACACACATCTCATACTAACGAGCAGAGGTAAGGATGACATCAGACCGTCTTCCAACTTCTGGTATTCTAATTACAGTGTTAATAACACCTCTACAGTTTCTGAAAGCTCATTCATTGAGGCAAGCATGACCCTGTACCAAAACCAAACAAAGAAATTACCAAAAAAATTACAAACCAAAATTGTTCATAAAGTCAAACTCTCTATTTGTAAATGACATAATT
This sequence comes from Aplodontia rufa, assembly GCA_004027875.1. Lineage (NCBI taxonomy): Eukaryota > Metazoa > Chordata > Mammalia > Rodentia > Aplodontiidae > Aplodontia > Aplodontia rufa. The sequence continues at coordinate 5,572 of PVKS010034289.1, read as the reverse complement.
GTTTATGAAGAAAATGTGATGAAATCTACAAAAATATATATAATAGAAATAAAAATGAGTCCATCAAGGTCATGGGGTACAAAAGCCAGCTGCAATTCTATATTCTGCCAACGAAAATTAAAAATTCAAAATTTTTAAAATTAGAAATGAAAAAAAATTTAATACCACTTATTAAGGAGTAAATCTGACAAAAGCTGTGAAAATCTTCCGTACTGAAGACTACAGAACAATAGGAATTAAGTAAGACCTAAACAAATGAAAAGATATATCATGTTCATGGGTCAACAGAATTAATATTATTTAGATTTTTTTTCTTCCAAAATTGATCTGTAGATTCAACTCACTGCTATTCAAAATACTAGAAGCTTTGTTTTTATAGAAATTGACAAGCTGATTATAAAATTCACAGGATGTAAAATAGTCAAAATACCTTTGTGGGGATGGGGGAGTAAAGTTGAAACGCTAACGCTACCTGATTTCAAGATTTATTACCAAGCTACATTATCAAGATAGGTGGTATTGGCACAAAAATAGACAAATAGGGCAACGGACCAAAATAGTGAGTCCAGAGATAATCCTACATGTCAATGGCAACTGATTTTTGACAAAGACCATGCAGTGGAAACAAGAGATAATCTCTTTGACATGGTGCTAGAACAATCGTGTATCCGTGTGCAAAAAAAAAAGGACTTTGATATCTTGTATGATGGTCAAAAAAATTAACTCAGAGGGGTCATGGGCATAAATAACTGACCACGCCAAATGTTGGTGAGGATGTGAACAAGCTGGAAGTCACATGTTCTACTATTGGGAATGAAAAGCAGTATAGACACCTTGGAGGATAATTGACAGATTCTTTGCAAGTTAAACATACACTTACCATACGATGTAGTCATTCTTTTTCTAGGTGCTTAACCAAAAGGAAAGGAAATGTATATCTGGAAAAAATCAGGTGTATGAATATTCTTGGCAGCTTTATTTGTAAGAGAAAAACTGGAAAGAACCCAAATTCCTATCCACAGAGAAGTGAATACACTGTAGATATCCATTTAATGGAGTACTACACTGCAATAAAAAAATTGAACTATTAATATGCACTCCAACTGGGATGCTGATTATTCTGAAAGAAGACGAAGAGTACAAAGAGCATATTCTATAGGATTCCATTTATATGAAATGCTAGGAATGGCAAACTGATTTATAATGACAGAAAGCAAATATGTGGATGCCTGCAGTGGGTGGGGCATGGAAGGACGGGATGGAGGGATGACAAAGGAGGTGACTATCCAGTATCTTGATTGTGGTGATGCTGTCACAGGTTTATGCATATATTAAAAGTTACCAAATAGTACCTTTCTAATATGTATAGTATGTTTTATGTCAGTCAAAGTGCTTTGTTAAAGTTAAAAATTATCTGTGAATAATATTCATAACCTTTAGCCCTTGACGTTGGCCAAGATGACTTGGCATGTGTAAGTCTGTGCAGAGAAGGGCAAATCTCCTTCCCTTCTTCTAGTAAGCTAAGTGGCAGTTACAGTTCTAGCACTTGACCCATAGGAAGTGCCTAACATGTGTTAATAAAAGTATAAGATGTATAATAGTTATGTAAGCCTAAAATTCACTAACCAAAAAATTTTAAAATGTGATTCCCCAATAGGTTTTATTTAAGACATCTGAGAAGCATTGCACATGGCAAGAATATGCCTCTCTTTTCAAAACATGGAAGAAAACAGAACAATGTAGCAAGGTCTCCCTGCAAATGGTCCTGATCACAGCCATCTAGCCAGTGACTCAGAACCTGACTTACTGCCACCTACTTCAAAATGCTGAGCAGAAGCAAAATCAAAATGGCTTGGGGAAAATGCTCGTCTCTAGCAGAAAACTGCCTGTAAAATGGGCATTGGAAGAAAAGAAGTTTAATTCATGCAAATACAAGTGAACTAAAAACAGAGATTTTACAGAGAGCTGCTGTAATTTACCCCAAATATTTATTAGCTACAGTTTTCATTATTAGTGCTGAGTTCAACTGACAAAAGCAACCATAATATTTAACACCTGTTACATGTCAACAGTGTGGCAATCATCTTTAAGGATGTTAAGTGTTAGAATGAATTATAGGGAGGCAATGAAATCTTCTTTCCAAAAAAAGCTTTAGCATCTAAATACATAATATAAATATGTGGAATGAGATACATGCAGATCTTCCAAGAGTCCAAGGAAAGGACCAGATTACTGGCTAAGACAGCTTCTTGTCTAGGACTTTATATTCAACTTTTCATGGCTGTCATGCCTTACTTGAAGCAGCCACGGGTTGCTTGCCTTTCCCCCAGGTCTGACCCAGGAATCCAACGTGAACAACATAAAGGACATATTGTCCAGTTTGAATGCAGGAAAACGTATTTGGAAAGTCCATGCTGCAACTGAATTTCTATAGTCATCCATTTGTGAAACAAATACAGATGATCCAATTTATGGTTTTTTTCAGCTTCATGATGTTGCAAAAGTGGTACACATTCCGTAGAAACCATAATTTGAATTTCTCATTTTGACTTTTTCCTAGGTTAAGGATTTGCTGTGGGATATCTTTCATGATGCCGAGCAGTGGCTTCAAGCCCTAACTGTCAGTCAAGAGGTCACAAAAGGGAACAATCAATGCTTTACAATGTACTTACTTATGATGCTCAGTAGGTTAGGCATAGCATATGAATTTTTCATTTGGTGATTTTTTTGTGGGGTTTTGTTTGGTATGGGGGGTTAAGCTTAGGGGTGCACTACCACTCAGCTACATGCCCAACCTATCTATCTCTCTATATATATATATATTTTTTTTTTTAATTTTGAACCAGGAACTCTCTTAAGTTGTTTATGGCCTCACTAAATTGCTGAGGCTGGCCTCAAACTTCAGAACCTCCTGCCTCAGCCTCCTAGGTGTTTGGGATTACAGGCCAGCACCACCATGCCCAGCTCATTTAGTGATATTTTTGTAAACCCATCCTAAATTTAAGACCATCTGTAGTCACTATGTTTCTACCGTGTCCTAGAGATGTACAACGGTAAATAAATCAGACACACGATCTCTGCCCTCCCGTTAGCCTAGAGAGAGAATAGATCCAAAACTAAGGACACAATTATACCTTGTAACAAGCTGAAAAGATTATGTATAGGAGGTGGCATGGAAAGCTCCCTGTGCTGCCTAGCTGTAATTTGAGTTCTCTCCAGAAACTAGAAAGGCCTTGCTCCACTGCCTCTCATGGTAGCAGCCTTTCTGTTTTCACATTAGTAGTAATTATGTGCATTTGAGTTGTCACGCTCTGAGCACAGCAACCCGCCTAACAAACATGGCCTGCTTCTCTTCCCTCTTTTTAAGTACTGAGTCATTGGCAAGCCCGCCAAACTGACCTGCAGCAATGCTGAGCCAGAGCCAGCAGCCAAGCACTTCAGGCCAAAGCACCGTGCTCTTGGGTGCTCAGCACAGAAAGCCGGCAGAGCTGTGGATCTTTGTAATCATGCAGAGGCATGTAGCTTTGCCATGATCATGAAAGCAGGTTCTGAGCTAGGGAAGAGAAAGGGGAGCTTTGCCGCAACAGCAGCAGCACTCTGAGTTTATTTCCAAGTTCATTTCTTCTCCCTCCAGAATACCTGACCCTCCTGCAGCTGCATATACTCCATCTTTGAGAAGAACAATTCTCCCACTAGCTCAGTCAGGCAAGTCCTAAGAATTTTCCTGTCCTGGCCCCAAGAAATCTGATTTCTGATTTTTTTGTGATGGATAGTTTCATGAGACAAGATGAGTGATGAGCAAGAAGAATCACTGTTACATTACTTTGTGTTTTTATATAGTTGTCAAAGTTCATCTTTGATGTTAAAATACTAATGCAAATCAAGGGTGTGATTTTTAAAAAGCCTTTAAACATGAAATGGACAAAAAGTATAATGGAAAGAAATGCTTTCAGAATGGATTTCATTTTTAAAAAATGATGAGTTTCACAGTCCCACTTTAAAAACTATGTGCTGATATTTAAACAATACCAGATGTTAAAACATCTCCAAGGTATCCCATAAAGGGGTAGAGGCAAAGAAATGCTTTAATGCCAGGTTAACAGAAAATAGCTATTGTAACATAACATCTCCATACAGATGCTCAGGGCATGCCCATGGCATTTATAATAACAAATTAGCATGAAAAACATGATCCTGTTTTAGAACATGATCCTCCACTTATAGACCTTGAACTCCTAAGTGGTTGAGAATATATGAAAATGACAAAAACTAAAGTCACGTTGAATTTCAGTTAAAGCTTGTACAAAGTATAAGATGTAGCCCTTCAGCTGTGAGGTCTAGAATGTCATCTTTCCCTGTCACTGAGATTCTGTGAGTAATATAGAAGATCAAAGTTCATTTCCCATAAATATTTAAATAATGTGGCAATTAGCAACGCTATTCTGGAGTTATTTAAATGCACTACAAAGTATAAACCAAAAAAATCTATAAAAAAATAAAATGATGTCCAGCTTAAGTATCTTGGGAAACATATTAGAAATGGAATAACAGTTTAACATTAGATGTTTGGGTGGTTTCTATGACATCACCAACAACCAATCAGAAAGCTTCATATTGATCTTAAGTGAACGTTACAATTAACCAAGCTTTTATATCTGAGATTCGGCTGCAGAAATTCATTGTGGAAAACACATTTAAAACTATTAAGCACATGAATCTGAAAAGATATGAAGCTCTAGCAAAGAAACAGCAAGCAATAAATGAAAGTTAAGACTGGAAAATAATCTCTCATTGCAAAATGGTTTCTCGTCACTTAATGATCCGTCTTCAGATATTTTAGTTGAAGATACAAAAAGATAAATAATTGTGTTTCCCTCAAGTACTCTCATTATATTTTTGTGCCATTGTTTTTTAATTTGTTTGAAATGAGATGAGAGACACAAAAATTATAGAGATGGAAACAATTATAGTCACCAAATGCAATCGGACCGTATCTAAAATCTTTGTTTAAGAGCCCATCAATGTGATTGGCAGATGTTTTAGTAATATTTGGGGAATCGGTTATGAACTTTAAACAGAGAACCAAGACAGCTTTTTGTATGTGTCTGGAAATCTGGAGAAACAAAGAGAAATTAAACCCAGGGTCTCCATTAGCCTAGTTTAATACAGAGGGCTCCCCCACATCTAGCCCCTCATCCCGTGTTCAGGCCTTATGCTCACTCGCTGACTGAATAGTATTTACGTTCCTTAGGAAATATCATCAGCTGGCCCAGTTTTGAGATTTTATTTATTTATTTATTTTTTGGATCTGATTAGCTCAAATTTTATTAAGGATTTTTTCATCATATGTTCATCAGGGAAATTGGTCTGCAGTTTTCTTTTCTTGATATGTCCTTTTTTTGGATTTTGGCATCAGTATTAAATTTGCTTCATATGAACTGTTTGGGAGTGCTCCAATCCTTTCAAATTCATGGAAAAACTTATGGTGTTAATTCTTCCAAACAAATTTGGTAGAATTCTCCCTTGAATCCATCCATTCCTGGGCTTTTTTTTTTTTTTTTTTTTTTTTTTT
>PVKS010034288.1:0-14833 GCA_004027875.1 Aplodontia rufa | reverse complement strand
ATCCGTGATTCCCTCCATTTTTGTAGGAAACCTCTTGACTCTTTTGATTGTTTCCTTGGCATCACAAAAGCTTTTTAGCTTTATGGCCTCCCATTCACTGATTTTTGACTTTACTTCCTTCACTTTCGGAGACCTGTTGAGAAAGTCTTTGCCTACTCCCAAATGCTGAAGTGTTGGACCTACTTTGATCTAATCTCATTTACCTATTTTTGTTTTTTTGCCTGTGCATTTTGGAGACATGGAAACTCCACCTCTCCCCCACCTCTCAACTATGCAGTGTTTTTTTAATTCAATCCAGCTTGGGATGAGTTAGTGCTAGTAATGCTTTGCAGTTTTAGGTGGAGTTCGAAGGCTTGGGACTGTTTCCAATTTCCTTATACTTCCCAGGTCCAGAATCTTGAAAAACAGCTCATGCGAATTTCTTGACCTATGCTCTTCTTTTTCTCGTCTCTCCTGGAATGACTTCAGCTCCCACCCTCAACCCTGCCTTCTTTCATTGACAGATGTGTCTAGAGAGCCATTCTGGCTTAGGAGGTGAAAAATGAAACACAGCTGTTTCTAATTACTTGCTTTGTCAGGACCAAAAGTGCTTTATTGAACAGTGTAGCTTTAGCCTTACTCCTTGGTCTGTCTCTGAGTCATCGTGGTTGTCAATAACAGAGCCACCAACTTGTTGTCTTAATGGCTGAGGCCAATTGACTTCGCTGACCTGATTGATGACTTGATTCCCAACCTGAATCCGTCCCAAAATAGCACCTACAGAGGACCACATGGGTTCGCTTTATGTGCTTTTAGCACAATCACTTTAGCCTTCTGTGCTTTGGTCTTCCTGTTAATAGGTTTGTTGTCAGTGGGTGCACTGATTTTTTTTAGAAAAAAGAAAGGGTTTATTTGAGGCTGAGGACAAATGTGCCACCGTGAGTAAGCCTTGCTGGCCCCAAACTGTTCCTGATGGTCTGCTCTATATTTTAGATGGGTCCCTTAGGAACTCCAAATATAGAAGAGTGGGTACAAATGATGGTGTGAACGTGAGGCTCTCTTCCCAGGGGTGTTGCCTGCACTTCCTTCCTATCCCAATGGCATGCTGCCTTCGAATCTCAGACCTCAGCCTCCCATCAGTTCCTGGGGGATGCCTCTCCTGACTCCTTGGAGTGGTCAGGACATCTTGTTCTTTACTCTTAAAGCACCTTATCATTGTCATTCTGAGCACATACCTCAGTTGATAATGGTATTTATTGCTGTGACTGGTTAATATCTGTGCCTCCCACTAAGTTCCATAAAGAGGCAAGAAGTCTTTCACCCCTGGAAACTGGCAGAGTCCAGCATGTAATATGATTCCTTTTCTTCCCACCTACTTGGTTAGCACTGAGTTCAGAGCAAAGCTGGTTTCTCTAGAAATCATCCACTCTGATTTAGCAGTCCCTGAATTTTGTCCAAACATGACCCCTGAACTAATTTCTATCCTTCCAGATAGCACTCTGGGAATAGGAGCACCCTCCAACCCCCTGTTGTTAAGCCTCTGCCTTGTTGTTCTTTCTGACCTAGCACAGAGTCATTTTATTAAAAGTCTCCCAGCAATTTTGACCAAGTCACCCATTTTTGCACACAGAAAACTCTGGCCCAAGTTTCTCCCAGTTTCAAGAAAAACCATAGTTTCAACATAAGCATGTTATAAAATCAAGTTCATTTCCATTTCACTTCCTCAGCGTCATCTTCTAAGCCAGAAAATGAGATTGCTTGGCTGATGTGAGTGCTGTGTTTTCGTGAAGGGTCAGCATTAGCCACTCATAAAAGTGTCCTCCAAGGCTTCTTCCTGTGGAGCTAAAGGCCAGAATGGTAGCCTTGAGTCATACAGATGTGTCAGTGGTCTCCTTGCTTCCAAACTGAGAAAGGGCTTCTCTAGGATGCAGAGGTCTCTGCTGAGATGGAAAGATCCAGAAGTCCCTATATCCCAGCCAAGGGCCTATCCAATATTGCCCTATTCTTTCTTAGATTGTTCTAAGGAGTTAAGTTCCTGGTGTGAGCCATTGACTTGTGGTATCCAGGCCCCACAGAGCTAGTAGGTGATGGCAATGATGCAGAGCTTTGAAGAGGAACCTTGCAGTCAGGGGAGATTTGCATCAATGGTATTCAAGAGAGGGGATTCCAAGGTGAGGCATAGCATAAGCAAAGGGATAGAAGACGAAAAAATAAAAAAGGAAGGTAGAAATGAGTTATTTTCTTTGATTATACTCTAGGACCCTGAAAATGAGCATGGTAAATAAGATCATTTAAGGCTGCTCGATCTGGATATCCCACGGTGTATGACATGAGCTGTGACTGAGGGCATGGACTTTGTGCTGAGAATGCCAGACTTCTGGAATATTCTGAAAAGAAGAGTGAAAAGCAAAGTTATGTTTTGATCAGCTCCATTTGGCTGTTGTGTGGGGGCTAGACTGAGGAAAAATTGTGGTGTTCGGAAGACCACCTAGGAAGCTGGATGCTTGGGCATCAGAATAGTGGTGGCCCAGACTAGGAAGGTCCTAGACTTCAAGAGAAATAGGCTGAATCAAAAGAAAATAAAGGGAAAGAATGTACTGAATGACTGAATTCAGGGCAGAAAAGCCAGTAAAAAAGTTTAGGATTTATGAACGTGTATAATTCATTAGGATTTATGAATCCATAAAGTATATTAACTAGCTCTTATTAAACATCAAATACATATTGAGCTCTATACTTGGTAATAGGAATCCAGAGGTGCATAATACTTGGTTTCTGCACTCAAATAGCTCTGTGTCTAATGAGAAAAAAAAAAGACAAGAAAGTGATAACGAAGCCAAAATACTTCTAGTGGTTTAAGGACTTAGAAGGGAGCTCTACTTCTAGCCTCAGGAAGGTGAGAAGGCTCATGGGGAAATTCTCTTAGGAGTTAAATCACTGAGCCACGTCTTGCTGAGGACCAGGTGAAGGGGAGAGGGTGCATGTCCTGCAAGCAAGTGCACAGCATGAGCGAAGGCAGTGAGGTGTGAAACAGCATGATGCCAGAGATGAGGCGGATGGTGGCACTATTAACTGCGATCTGGGATGCAGAAGGGAGAACAGCTTGTGGTGGTGGTGGTGGAGGGGGGAGCATGGTCGGGTTCTGTCTTGGACATATTGTGCTGGAGGTGCCTGAGGAATAGTTAAGTAATCTCTGCAAAGAGCTGCTGTATAGAAATGGAGGCAGGCTTTAGAGGGATGGTGGTGGTGGTCTGCATGGGCACCTTGCCATCCACCTTCTCAGTAGCCTAAGATCAGTGGAACATAGCAGGGTTACCAACAGGGGTGCAGGGGCTGCCCAGGTATTGTCCCTTCATCATAGAATTCTGTGGCCACACAGCACACTCATGTTTGGGAACAGAATTTTTGGACTTCCAAGGATCTGGATTTCTTTGTTTTCTTCCTTTCTTTCTTGTTTCTTCCTGAAGGCATCAGCTCCTTCTGCGTCCTGTGGTGTGTCTGAAGATGATGATCGCCTAGGTTGTGTGCACACTGGGTAAACAAGAGATGGCAAAGCCATCCCGGGGCTCTGAGCCTCTCACCTCCTTTTCTTAACTTCTATATCTCTGTCATCAGTCAGTATTCCTAGCCCTGCCCCTCTTTTAGAATGCTACTGAGTGACTTTGAAGCTACAGATGTGTTTGAGAAACAATGGAAGATCTAGTAGTCAACAGAGATATCTCACTTGGCCCACTGTCTATTTAACCTGGAAGAATAGATATGCTTTTATACCTCATAAATTTGCACAATTAAGAAACTGTTTAATAAAACATAAGAATATTTTCAACTGTCTTGTTTTAGAAAACATACACTAGAGGAGAAGAAAAAAAAGGCAGAACATGTCCTAGGAATGGTGATCCTGCAACAGTTCCAGCAGCATCAGCACGGACTTGAAACTTGGCTTGAGCCAAGCTGTGAAAATTCTTAATGAGGAGTGAACCCTCAGGCTCAGTACCAGAGAGGTGTAATGGAAAGAATTTAAGCACAGGTAGGCTGTGCTCTTTATGTGCTTCAGGAAGCTGAATCCAGCATTATGTGGAAAGGAAAAGGAACAAGACGAGTGCCATCACAAGAGAACCTCATATATAACAGGACCAGCTCCAGGAAAGACTGGACACCAGACATCAGGAACAAGCAAAGGCCTGCAAATGAAAATGAAGTGCCGTTCTGGCCACTCACTGCAACTTCAGTGGGCTAGTGCTCTAGACAGCAGTGGTGAGCAGCAATCAGCAAAGAGAGACAGGTGGGCTGCAGTGAATAATGAAGAGCCCCTTAGGGCAGGTTTTAAGGAGTTTGGACTTAGTCCTTGTGGCAATGAGGAAAGACTAGAGGGGTTTTTTTGTTTGTTTGTTTCTGTTTTTATTCTTTTCCCTGAAGAATGACTCTTGTTTCTATAAGAAATTATGTATTCTCCTGATTACAATTTGGATTGATGCAGAAAAGCTTACAGAATGATACTTAAAATAACTTCAGCCCCATTGTGAAGGAAAGTCTCATTCTAACCTTGCCTTTCTATCCACACTTAGATGAGGATGGACAGAGAAAGGGATAATTTCTAATGATATTCATGTCTAGATGCTACCTTAAAATGTAATATTTCCCTTTAATTTAAAAAAGAAGTGTCCCATCAGGGGAAAGAAGTAATTGTGCCTAGGTTGTAAGAAGATCCCTCTGATTACTGATATAGGAGAGGGTTCAAGAAGAAGGAAGATCAGATGTCTGGGGACCATGGTAGGATTCATTTTAATCATTCAGGTGGGAACAGAAAGAAGTTGAGTAAGGCAAGGCTGGTGGGCTTGGATGGAAGGGAAGTTAGCTGCTCCACCACAGAAGCAGATTTCTTTGCACTTGGTTCATGGTGGAGGAAAATACAAATGTGCCTCTCCTAGATGACTCATAGGTCTCAAGCCTTGGTGATTAGGAGGTGTTGGTTCATGATCAGAAATAGGCTAACCAAGCAGAGCAAGTTTGGTGGGCGAGATAATCAGTGTTTCTTCTAATGTGTGAAGTCTCTTCAACTGGTGGAGCCTCCAACAAGCATGTGGAAGTGAGAATGTGGGGCTCAGATGGTAATCGGCCCAAAGATAGGCACCTGGGGACCATGCAAACTGCAGTGAGTGCAGAAACTGTGGGGATGTGAGAGATCTCCACGCAGATCGAGTGTGCAGATAGAGAACGGGGCCCAGGGCAGACCTTTAGAGAGTGCCTCTACTAGCAGATGGAAGGAGGGAGAGGAGCCAAGGGGAGTCAAGAGGTTAGGAAGAGGCTACAGTCCTGTTTCAGAGCTTTGTTCTTGATCATCTTCTGGGAGACTGAAATGCAGGTGTGTTTCATCAAAGAAAAGAAAATCAAGTTTAGAGTGTGAGAGAAGGGTGGAAGCTGGGAGGCCAGGAGCTTCAATTCAGGAGGGTGGGGCCAGCAGCTCTATACAGATAGTTTAAGGAAGCTGGAGCCAAGAACAAGTGGTTGGATTGTGCAGTCAGGAGATCTCCTGTGACAGTGACAAATGGCTAGGAGCTAAAAGGGGGACCAGAGCGAGGGAAAGATGGCTTTGGAAGAAATCTTCATTCTCCAGATGCTTGGAGTAAAACAAAAACCAAAGGAGCTCCAGGAGACTAGGCATTTTCTGGGCTGGAGGGCTAGAGCCAGTGGGACAAAAAGAGGCTGGGAATTGAACTTAGGGGGCAATGACTTATAAAAGCTGGGAGCTCAGGAGGCTGGATGAAAGTGCCAGTAGACAGAGGTGGGCCTTGGGACAGAGGAAAGGAGAAATAGTAAGGTGGAGAAAATGTCACCATTTTTTGTTTTGTTTTGTTTGCTTTTTATCAAGGAGTTGAGTTGTTGTACAATCATAAATGTGTACAAAGTAACAATATGATATGCATTTGATCCTAAACCATAGTTACCATTTCATTTTGAGAAAAAAAACACATACCACTTGCAACCAGCACTAGGCATCGGGCTGAGTGATCCTCAGGCATTACTTGGTGCGATTTACACAAAAACTTGTGATTTAGGTGCAATTATGACTTACATTCCACAGAGGAAGGAATGGAATGCATAGAGATCAAATTTGCTCTACTGGTCAGTGAGAGAGTTGGGACAATAAATCTGTGGAAAAATAAGGTCCAAGTCCTTATTTACCCTTGCACATTGCCCCATGTTAATGGCTTCACATGACTCAAAGTAGGAGGTGAATCCCCTAGAGGTGTAGGAGATGAGGGCATGATCAGCAGAGAAGTTTGGAACGATCTTAGGGGAACTGATTTGTAAACAGAATACACTTTGTGTTAAACAAGATGTGACCTTGCCAAGCCTCAGAGAAAACTCACATCTCCAGACCTTCTTCAATCGATAGATTCATAGAGATATGATTCCTGTTCAGCACATGAAAATCTGAGGGCCAGGAGAAGTCCATGATTTTCCTGCCAGAGATGGCTGAACCAGGACTGATGTATGCGGCATCTGACTCCAAGGCTATGACTAGGTCTTCTAACCGTGTTTCTGAGCCATGTTGCCCCTGTATACTGGGAAGGGCTGCTGTCTTGACATTGGCTAGGTAAGAGCACAGTGTTGGCTAGGGAATGCTAAAGCACTAGCCCTTTCTAGCACATAGGGGAAGCTTGGCTTGGAGACTGCAGTTCCAAGCAACCAGGCTCAATGGGGACTGCCAGATGTGGATTTAAGTGCCAATTCTGCAATTTATTGGCCATGTGCCCCTCAGTCACTTGTCCAAGCCCTCAAAACCTCTACATGCTGTATTAACTGAAAATAACAACAGCACCTGCCTCACAAAATTGTTGTTTGGCAAAAACGTGTCATGATGTGTGGTGCCTAGCACAATGTGTGGCACTTAGTAAGGAGTCATGTCATGGCAACCATCTCTGCTGTTTGACTGCTGTTCATGGGGAGAGCATGATTTCAAGCCGATAGCCTGGGCTCTATTCCCTGGTTGACTACTTAATTGCTCTGACCTGAACAAGTAGCTGCATGTAGCAGACAGTTTCCTGTGCTCTAAATTGGGGATAATTCACAGGTGGCTGTGGAGATCAATTACGTAGTAGATGGGACAGTGCTTGGAAAACTACAAAGTGCTCCACAAAGGTTATTCATTAAATTCTACCTTGGAACTAAAAGATCAACCTTCTAGTGAACCAAGCACAAAGGATGAGAAGAGAGGAAAATAACTAAGTTAATGAATAACATAAATCAAAACTGAGAAAGTTTGGAAGAAAAAAAAACTTCTACTTCTCTGAGGTAGAAGGAATGCATTTCCATCCCACTAAATGTGTCTTTGGAACCTGTTCCAGACCAAGATTTGGACAAGCCATGCCGTGGGGACAGCGCTAAGTCAGCTTTACTGCTTTTGTGCCAGGTCACTCACATACACCTAACTGCCACCAAACAGAAAAAAGGACAAGTAAAGCAGAGGATGTCAGTAACATGCCAGAGGAACACAAGAATGAAGAATCCAAACTCCTTAGCTGCCTTGAGATCCCACCTGCTTTCCAATCAGATGCGAAATCTGGTATTGTAAGTTTACTTTGATGCTTATGTGACCCAGCTAATCCTTGATCTTTGCCCACCTGCTAACCATTTATGCCCTGCCCCTAGCCTTTCCCATCCCCCAACACACATAAGCAGGCAAATCCCTACCAACAAGCAAAGCTAGGTTTAGTGGTTTCTTTGAACACAGATTCTTCTGTCTCCTTAGTATTGGGGAGCTGTTCTGTCTGGGTAGGTCAGCTCTTTACAAACTTGACAATGACTAACCTGCCAAGTGGCTGCTTCATTGTTGAAAGATTCATAGCTTTGTTCAGAAAAGGTCAGATTCATTGGTTCTAATCAATTAGAGAATAATTTATTGTCTCTCTTCCTTCTGTGACGTCAAGACCATATGTGGTTTATAATCTCCAAGGCAAATTCAGGCACATGGATAATTCCCCCTAACACAGTGATGGGGCAATGAGATACCTGAGGTTCTCTGGTTTGTGAGTCTTGGCTGGGTATTGTCCCCCACGTAGACCAAGCATAAGGATATTAAAGCAACCCCAGGTCCATCACATCCATTGGGAATTGCTAGTCCCTCATGAATGTGAGATTGTGTGGGCTGACTTAAGACTGCAGTTTTTCTCTCTACTATTATCCTGCAATTGGGACAATTAGGCACTTGGTAGTAGGGCATTGATTATGTCCTTCTGGTATAAATAGAATATTCTGGAGAATAAGTGAATAAAATTAATAATTCTTCCTACTCAATTTTAACCTTACCATATTACTAACCTAGTTGTTCATCAAGATAAACTACAATGACTGTTTAGATGGGATTCATAACTAAAGCAAGGCTCAGAGAAATAAGCCCTGAGAAGCTTTAATGAAACTTTCTTGCTAAGCCTGAATTCATAAACGTTCATACTTTGCTTCTATTTCTCTTGTTTTAATCCACTAGTGTCCATGTCGGGTTTATACCAAGCTTACTTCAAATAATTGACTGTCTGCTATTTCGAAAAATGGAATCTAGGATCTGAAGAGGTGGTTCAGCACCACATACACAAATAAATAATGGAAAAACAAAAACCAGATGAAAAAAATTAACTCCTGCTCTCTCTTAAAAAAAAAATAGAGGCTAAGGAAGAACAACTTGGCTCTCTTGCCTTTCACACCACCCTTCCTTTCTTATGAACTGCATAGTGTTGAGGGAATATACTTGTGGTTCTTCTATAACAGTCATCTACAGGAGTCATAAATCAGAGAAGTCATTTTCTTCCCATCATAATCCCTCTGCCTTTGTTTCCAAGAATCTGAGAGAAGCCAAAAGGGAAATACGGCCATGTGTGGGCTGTTTCCCAGCATGAAAGCCTGTGATTTTTTTCCTCAATCAGGAGGGATTAAATGTTCTTTCTCCAAACCTAAGTTCCTTTTCCTCTAAAGCCAGAGCGTATGGTATTCATAATATATGTTGGAAGGTCCCTTAACAATTACCACTCCCCACACTGTTTTCTGTTAGGACTTGGACTTGGACTTGGGAAACTGATTTATACTAGACTGGAATGTTTAAAAGACTATTCCAAGACCATAAGAAGATTTCTAAACAGGCATATATAAATGTGTTTTTCCACATGTGCTATGAAATTAGACCCAACATCTCAGTCTCCATCTGTAGCTCTGGTCCAGGCTCCATCTAGGAAAGGTCCGATTGTAACTTTTTCTATGAATTGGAAATAGGGACCAAAGGAGTTGGGATATGTTTGATATGCATCCCCTTAGTTGGAATAACACAGTTTGAGTCTGATTGGGATATAACCATCCATTTTTTTATACCAAGGACCAGGAAAAAGGCTTTCGAAGCAGACAACGTAGATGCAGGGAACGGAGAAGTTCTGAGAAACAGGAAAAGTGTGATGAACTTCCCCTTTGGGACAATAGATTAATTTCAAAGCATGAAATTCTGTGAACTATCACTGAAGTTGGAGACGAAGGAGGAGACGAAAAACAGAGACAAAGGGTAGTACACAGACCTTTGGAAGATTCCAGAACATCTCCCAGAAATCTCAAGTACCAAAAGCTCATGACTTCTTTAGGGAAGAAGAAATGAAAGTAAGAGCCAGGAAGACTATCTCAGATAATCACCCAAATGCAAGGAAACAAACATAAAGAAACAAGTGGGGCTGGAGTGGTGGCTCAGCAGTTACGGTGCTTGCTTGGCATATGCTAGTAAACAAGTTCAAGACCCAACACCACATAAACAATGAAGTCTCACAACAATGAAAGCCATGTAAAAAACTAAATAAAATTGATTATGTGTGTGTGTGTGTGTGTGTGTGTGTGACTGTCCCTCTCTCTCAAAAAAAAAAAAAAAAAGAAAAAGAAATAAGCAGAGAAAAAGTGGAAAGACAGTGACCTTGGTGCCTATAGGAAAAGTGACAAGTGCTAGGAATAATACTAGGTAGATGCACACTCACTGAAGGTTTTGTAGAATCCATAGATCCTTATTGGTCCTTTGTCACTACCTTCTCATAGACTAATCTGAGACTGCATGAATCCTTCCCTGAAAGTCCTTGCAACTCATGTGGCATTGCTTCTGTGACCATTCTGGTACAATAAGGGCCTCTGCCCACTTTGGATTGGCATGGATTCTCCCACAAGGCCTACCTCTGTAGCACTCATTACCCCAATCAGTCTATATCTGGCCAAACATCCACACTTAGCAACCTAGAGCTTCAGCCTGGACCCAAAGAAGCCTCAATCCTATATCAGTGGTCTGTCTCAGCTTAACTTCATTCTTTTTGTAAGTATATTTTGTAATTTTTATTTCATTTTTATTTTAGTGGTGTTGGGGATCAAACTCAGGGTGTTTTGCATGCTGAGCCAGCAAATTACCAATGGACTATATCCCCAAACCTCTAATTTTGTTCTTTATGATTTTTCTCCATCTACACCTGATCACCTGGCCACTGGTCTTAGCTGACCAGCTCTGATAAACCTTGCAAGTCAGCCCTTCTAGGACAAATGACCAACTCCCTATGGAAGGACTCTGGATACCCAAAAGATTGGTTTCTGTTAGCATCTCTTCTTTTCCTTATAGATTATTTTCTAGCCCTATCACCAACCCATGTTTCCCCTTCTGGTCAAGTTTATTCAGGGGCTGCCTGATCCCAGAATCTCTCAGTATGCCATTCCTGGTCTGTGGCTTGGCCCTGGCTCTGTTAGCTTTGTGACTCATGGCACTGATCGCCGGCTGGACCCCTTCACTGATTCTTGCAGCAGCTGGACTGGGCCTCAGATTCCTGGATACCGTCCCCAATGCAGGCCCAAATCCAAATGTTGTACAGAACTCTGACTTTGCTATGAATGTTCTTCCTAGTTTCCAGTTAACCTATAATGGCAGTGAAAGTAGAAAGCCATAGAGAGTCCTGTGCTCCCTCCTGCATGTATGCACTACAGCAAAGTAAATTATCCAAGTCCTTGATTCATAGCACCAAGTTTTGATTAGAAATAATGAGTAAAACTAAGGCCCAATATGGTAGCCACTATTGGACAGTGATGATTTGGGACATTGGTTTCCAGGTAAACTTGGGATTGGGATGATGGTGTGAAAATTCTGATTATTCATCGGAGTATTTGTGCTCTGTCTGGGGTATCATCAGAGTTTTGTGGGATTGCTCCAGGAACATTCACATACCCAGAGGTTACAGCTAGCAAGAGATGACAAGAAGAGCCTGTCCATAAATAGCATTAGTGCATCTGGACATTGGGGCTAAAAATATTTAATAACCTCCTATCGCCATGACTTTGATAGCCCAAGTACTCAAATAAATAATCAGAGTTTCCATACCACCTTCCCAATCCCAGGTTTACCTGGAAATCAATGTCCCAGATCATCACTGTTCAATAGTGGCTATCATATTGAGCAGCAAGACATTTTCCCAAATGGGATTTCTGAAATAAGAATGTATACATGGTTAGTGAAAAGTTCACCAGCCAATGAGGCCAGATCAGAAGGGAAAGGCTGGGACCACATAGGGCACTTGTTACAACCCTGCCTCATTGGTCATTTCAATTATCGCCTATAGGACGAAACTATAAAACCTTATTAAGTGTTCTTTAGGAAGATTTGAACAAATGAAGAAAGAGAAATTATACCAAAATGACAAATCTCATTAATAAGGAAAAATTACTCTTCTCCAAACCAGTTCATACATTTCATATGATCACAGCTGCTATTTTTCGGCTTAGGCTAATTTGAACATTGATCTGGACAAAGTTTATTAAAACAAATTGAAAATAACAAAATCTCTAAATTCTATATTTTCATCTGTTTGTTTTATTCATTGAATTAAAAAGTTCTTGGAAAGGAAGAAAATATGAACTCATGCCTTATTCTTTGCTTTAATGACATCTGACCCACAGTAAGTAAAATAAAGAAGTGAAAGAAAGTCAGCTTAAACTTTCATAATAAGACAGAGTTCAAAAGCTGGCATAAATAAAGTTGATCTGGTATATAAACAAGTGACAAAAACTAGAAGCATTTTTTAAAAAATATAAATAAGGGACACTTGCCTTAAAGGATATTAGAATGTATTCTAAAGTCACAGTAATTATCACAGGATGTGACAGAAGAGATAGAATAGTGTTCAAATGTGTCTACAAATAGATTCAAATGTGTGCACATTAATATTCGATAAAGGAGGAATCGCAAATCAGCATAGAAATATGTTGAGATAAATGGAGAGACATTTGGGGGGAATTTACTTAGATCTCATTATGTAGAGATAAAAACAACAAAGAAAGCCACAGGCTAATACCAGTCTCTTTCATAGTGCCAACTGAAGAAGACAGATCTGTTCTGAATCTGAGCAACCATGTACTGTTTTGTGTCTAGATTCCTTCACTCAGAGTGATATTTTTAAGATTCGTCCATTTTGTTGAATCAGTAATTCTGTTTCATTGTTGAGCCTCGTTCCATTGGATGAATATGCCAGTTTATGCAGTTTGTGTATCCAGTTTGCTTATCATGGACACCAGTTTATTTCATGTTGATGGACACGTAACTCATTTCCAGGTTTTAGGCTATTATTAATACAGCTGTGATTTTTTTTTGTTGGTTCAACATAGTCTTACATATTGAAGGGAATTGTTGGTTCACATTCATATGTGCATATGTAATGATAGAGTAGCTGAACCTTGATCCTTGTCCAGAATCTCTCCCCAACTTCATCCACTCCCTGATCTCATGTCTCCACTGTAATTCCCTCATGTTACAGATATAAATGACCAGCTGTGATTTTTAATAAGCATTTCGAGTTTTTTATAAATATGTATTATCATGGCTCTTAGGTAAATATGTAGGAGAGGAATTACTGGATCTAAAGTGGATGCTGAGTTTTATGAGAAGCTGCCAGACCTTTTCCCTAAGCGATTATATCATTTTACATTCTTACCAACAATATGTAAAAATTTTCTCTGCATCCTCAACATCTGGTCTTGTCAGATTTCTTATTTTTTAATTATTTTGGTGAGTAGTAAAATTTTATTGTGATTTTAATTTGCATTTTCAAGGTGACTAATGATGTGAGCAATCTTTCTTGTACTTATTAGCCATTTGTACACCATCCCTGGTAAAGTTTTCATTCAATAGTTTTTGCTTATTTTAATTGTTTTTCTCTTAATTATTGAATTTTAGAGTATCTTTACACATAATGAATGCCAGCCTCTTGTCAAATATATGGTTGTTAAAAGAACTTCCTCCAGCATATAGCTTACCTCTTCGTTTTCTTAGCAAAGACTTTTGGTGAGCAGAAGTTTCTATTTTTTATGAAGCCTAAATTACCCATTTTTCTTACTGCTTCTACTATTTTGTGGCTGAGAAACATTTGACTACCCTCAAATGATGAAGATATTCTCCTGTATTTTCCTGAGAGGTTTATTGTTTTTCCTATGGTTAGCTCCCTGATTCATCCCCAATTATTTGTGTACAGTGTTAGGTGAGGTCTAAGATTCATTTATCCACACGGACAGCTAGTTTTTCAGGTAGCATTTATTAAAAATAATTTTCCTTTCTTATTAGATTACTTTGGCACTTTGTTCAAAACTGAAGTGACTATATAGAAGTGAATATACTTCTGGGTTTTTTTATGTTGTCACCTTGATATATCAGTTAGTATTTCCACCAAATAACACTATCTTGACAGATAGAGAGAGAAAGAAAGAGAGAAACAATTTTTTTATTTAGTTTTCATGTGGCCTTTGTTGCTTCGAGACTTTGTTGTGTATGTGGTGCTGGGGGTTTGAACACACGCACTTGTGCATGCCATTCAAGCGCCATAACCACTGAGCTAC
Organism: Aplodontia rufa; assembly: GCA_004027875.1. NCBI lineage: Eukaryota > Metazoa > Chordata > Mammalia > Rodentia > Aplodontiidae > Aplodontia > Aplodontia rufa. Next base: position 976 of record PVKS010034288.1, on the reverse strand, counting down.
TGCTCCAGCGCCTTCTTTATTCTTTTTTGTTATTGTTGGTGTTCGACATAGTCTTACATATTGAAGGAATTAATTGCCACATATTCATACATGTCTGCGTAAAGAAAAAGTAACTTGAAGCCGATCCTTGTCAGAATCTTCCCCACTTCACCCACTCCCCAATCTCTTGTGTCCTCTGTAATTCCCCATGTTAGACATATCAATGACCATGTCCACGGATATTAATTTTTGAAATGTCTGGATTTATATGCCTGCTTGAGTATAATTTAGCTTCTCATGTGAGTCAAGTTTACCCTTGTATTGATAACATGAGGGATTAATTCTGCAGCAATATGCAGTACAGGTTGTATTAGAAGCATGGGTGTCACTTGTGATGCTATTGTCATTTTATATAAATAAGAACATGACTGACTCAATGTCGTGTCAGAGTAGGAATTAGGAAGTGTATTCCACAATTAGAATTATCAGGACTTGGAGAGTGGACGTGTAGAGGAAGAAGGAGATTGAAATCAATAGCTCTGTCTTGGGTGATCTAGGGTCTGACATTTCCATGAAATGTAAACCCTCCCTCATCTAAAAGTATTAATTTATTTCACATTATTTAACATTGTCCCCACCTTTTTGGATGATAAAATCATTGAATCATCAATGTAAAATTGCAGCTAATAAATGTTCTCTAAAGTGACCACACTTAGCACCTAAATGTTGGTTTCTGATAACATTCTCCAATAAAAGGAAGCAGGGTTCCTTAGAGAGGACTATGGCAACAAATATTCAAAATGAGCCTAGAGTATCTTGCAGCATCAGAAAAGAAGGAAGTGCCAACAAAACAGCACTTAAACCTCAGTATGATTGTGGGGGGATCAATGTAATACAAAAACCAACTGCAAGTTGATGGCCAAAGCTCAAATAATTTGAGCAATAAAATAAATGAAGCAATAATCAAATATAACACAATGTATGAAATAAATATTCA
>PVKS010034287.1:0-20998 GCA_004027875.1 Aplodontia rufa | reverse complement strand
TGTCTTGTTCCTGATCCTAGGAGAAAAGCTTTCAGAATTTCACCACTGAGAATGATGTTGTATGGGAGTTAGCAAGCATTATGTCACTGAGAAAATCAACTTAAAAGAGGAAAAGTTTGGGGGCTGGAGCGGTGACTTAGCAGTTACAGCACTTGCCTTGCATGCACAAGGACACAGGTTTGAACCCCCAGCACCATGTACACAACAAAGTGTTGGAGCAATGAAAACCACATTAAAAAATAAATAAAATTGATTCTCTCTCTTTGTCTCCCTCCCTCTCTCTCTCATTAAAAATAAACAAAAAAATAGAAAAGAAATGGGATCTCCCTATGTTGCCCAGACTGGTCTTGAACTCCTGGGCTCAAGTGATCCACCTGCTTCAGCCTCCCAAGTATAACATTACAGGAAGGCACCACCATGCCTAGATTATGAAATTGATTATTGAAAGTTGGATATTAAAATCTCCAACTATTATTATAGGACTGCCTATTTCTTCAGTTCTGTCAATATTTGCATTAGGTATTTGGGGATTCTTTGGTTTGATGTATATGTTTAGAATTATATTTTCCTAATTGACCCTTTTAATCAATATATATTATCTTTCCTTTTTCTCTCATAATAATATTTTATTTAGTTAATATATATTTTTCTGATGCTAGTGTAGCTACTCCAGTTCTTGGGGTTACTATTTGTTTGAATATCTTTTTAAATGTCCAACCTATTTCTAGTTTTTTTTCTTTTGCACTACTGGGGATTAAATCTGGGGACATTTTATTGTTTAGCTACAACCCTATCCCTCTTTATCTTTTATTTTGAGACTGGGTCTCACGAAGTTGCTGAGGCTGGTCTCAAACTTGTGGTCCTCCTACCACATTCTCCTTAAAAGCTGGGATTATAGGCACTCATGACTGGGCCCAGTCTATTTGTATCTTTTGATCTAACATTAACCTCTTATAAAAGCATACAGGTGAAAACTTTCCTATTCATTTTGCCCTTCTCTGACTTTAATTTGGGAATTTAATCAATTAACAGGTAAAATTATTGATAAAGTGATCCATGATTACTTCTACCACTGTGCCCTGTGCTTTCTATATAACCTGTATCCTCTCTTGTTCTTTTCTTCCTATGTTGTTTTCTGTGTTTTATTTTTCTTCTGTACAATTTTAATTCCTTTACCATTTCCCTTTCCATGTCTATTTTAATTTACTTCCTTAGTGGTTGCTATGGAGATTACATGACACCCTAAACTCATAAAAATTTGGTTTGAGTTGATACTAGCTTACTTCAATAACATACATTAATTCTGTACCTGTCCAGTCCCATCAACCCTTTCTTTTGTTATGGTCACAAACAACATCTTCATGTATTACATGCCCATAACATAGATTTGTAATTATTGTTTTACGTATTTGGCTTTTAAATCATTTAAGAAATAGAAGAATTATATTAAAAATACAATGACAAATTTTTATGTGCACCTATGTAGTTACCTTTATCAGTGACCTTATTTATATGGCTTCAAGTTACTACTTAGTATCTTTTGTTTCAGCCTAAAGGATTCCTATTAGCGTGTCTTGAAGAGTAGGGCTACTAGTGATGAACTACCTTAGCTTTTGTTTATCTGGCAAGGTCTAAATTTCTCCTCCATTTTTTTAAGAATGGTTTTGCTGTACATAGTATTTCTAGTTGACAGCTTTTTCTTTTGGCACTTTAAATATATCATCATTCAACTACCTTCTGGCTTCCATAAGAGAAATGAGAAATTTATCTGACGAGAAATTATTTAGGATCCCTTCTACGTGGCAAATCAATTTTCTCTTTCTACTTTCAAGATTTCCTCTTTATTTTCATCTTTCAACATTTTCACTGTATTGTACCTAAGTGTGAATCTCTAGATTTATTCTACTCTGAGCATATAGGCTGTGTATATTCATGTCTTTCATCAAATTTGGTAAATTTATGATCATTATGTGATCAAATCTTTCTTCTCTTTCTATAACTTCCATATGTGTATTTTGTTTTGCCTAAATAGTGCCCCAAATGTTCAATAGGCTCTCTGCATTTTTCTTTGATTCTTTCTGCTTCTTGACCTGGGTAACTTTAATTGCCCTGTCTTCTAGTTCACTGATTCTTTTTTCTGCCTGCTCAAATCTGCTATTGAACCCCTCTCATGAATTTTTATTTTGGTTATACTTTTCAGCTCCAAAAATTTCTATTTGGTTCCTTTTACCACTTCTATGTCTTTATTCATATTCTATGCTTATTCATACATTATTCTCCTGATTTTCCTTAGCTGTTTTTCTACGGCTCCCATCAGTTATTTCTTCTTCCTTCAGCATATTTAAGACAGATAATTTGAGTCTTCTTCTGTAAGTCCAATGTCTAGGCTTCCTCAGAGATGGTTTCTATTCATTTCCTTTTTTTTACTGAGAAATAGCTACATTTTCCTGGTTCTTTTATATGCTTTATAATTTTTTATGAGAATTGGATATTTTGAATGTTAAAAATTGCAACTTTGAAAATCAGAACCTTTCATCATACCCTGCTTTACTTGTAACCTTCATTGCTTGATGAAGACTACAATCATCCACTTATTTATGCCTTTTTCAAAATTTTTGCAAGAACTCTGCAACCGTGGGTGGCCTGACAGATTTCCTTAAATACCAAAACAAAAAAAAAAAAAAAAAAAAAAAAAAAAAAAAAAGAAGAAGAAGAAGAAGAAAGGAAGAAAAGAAAAAGAAAAAGTGAGTTTTATCTTTTTAAATCTTCTCTTCCAATTCGCTTCAGGCCAGCTTCATGGGGACTGAAACAATGTCCAGCCTCTGTGTTGGCCCGTTAGCAATATGCCTGGTAAGATATGGGCCAAAGACATCTTCCACTTTTTTTTTTTTCAAGGCTGAGGACCCAACTCGGGGCCTTGCGTGTGCTAGGGAAGTGCTCTGCCACTGAGCTAAATCCCCAACCCTGACATCTTCCACTTGACTAGAAGTTGCCAAATTGCTCTCCAAAGGAGTTGTACCAATCTATACTCCTACTTACAATATGTAGGGCTTCTCTTTCTTCCTTATACGAGAATTACACTATACATTACTTATGGATACTTGCATATGTAGTAAAAATGTGAAAATATACATGGCAAAGATAAATATCAGGGGCTGGAGGGGTGGCTCGGTGGTTACTTTGCTTGCCTGGCATGCGCCAGTACACGAGTTCAAACCCCAGCACTACATACATGGCGAAGTCTCAGAGCAACGAAGGCCACATGAAAAAATAAAATTGTTTCTCACTTCCTCTCTCTCTGTCCCTCTCTCTTAAAAAAATTAAAAAAAGAAATGAAAAAAAGAAAAAAATTTAAAAAAAGATAAATATCAAATGCCAGGTGATGATTATATTTTCAAAGGTAAGAAAGGAGGCAAAGAAGGGAATGTAATTGGATGGGGCTCACAGGAGATTTCGACTGAATTTCATTTTTTTTCTAAGAGAGAAGAGAGAATCAACTTTATTTACCTTTTCATCTGGCTTTGGTCTCTCCAACACTTAGGTGTGTTTGTAGTGCTGAGGTTTGAACCAGGGTTCTCATGCATGCCAGGCAAGAGCAATACCCCTAAACCACCACTCCAGCCCCCTAAATTTCTTTTTTTTTCATTTTTTTAAAGATATCAGTCAAGATAAGCTATAAAATTTTAAGATTCAAGAAAGCTTGATGGTGGCTATAAAAATATTTGTTCTATTAATCATAAGTTTAAATCAACCAAAAGCAAGATAAAGTAAATGGGAGGATTGATTGAAAACTTACGTAAAATGCCTTTGGAATTCTAAGTCTCCAAGCAATCGATGATTGTGCCCTTTCCTACCCCACCCCTTCCACCTACACCCTTCCTCCACCTTCACCACTGGAGATTTCTTTTCTATGGGTGTAGCCTAGTAGGCAGTCAGGGGTGTGGTGGGGGAAGGCAGAAGGCTCATAATGGGAATGAGTAGAAGTTGGCTCAGACTCAAAGCATTCTCTTGTTCAGTACTCTAGGAGCAATCACAGCCAAGTTTATAAGCCCCAAACAGTTCTCTGGAGAGAACTCAAACACTGACATTTGATGTCTGGCATGCTATTAGTGTACCTTAAAATGAAGCCCATGAATCCAGCACTTTTTAAAACACAATGCACTGCCATGTGTGGGTTTCCTAATGAAGTTAAAGACATACTAGTGTAAGTAATACTGTAGGCATTCACTGCATGCGAGAACCAAATGCTTTCCAGAACATTGCTATAAAACCATGTAGCATGAAACTTAATAATCAAAAAAACCAGGTGATGTTATATTACATGATAAATATTTGATAAGCCAAGAGCGTAAAAAAAATGTAAAGTTTTCAAATCATCTGCTTGCTTGTTTTCTTTTTTTAGGTTTTGGGGGGTGGTTTTGGGCAGTATTGAGGATTGAACTCAGGGCCTTGTGATGAACCTGGGGTCTTGTGCATTCAAGGTAAGGAACTCTACCATTCAGCTACATGCCCAGCCCTACTTTTATATTCTGTTTTTTTCTTTCTTTTTTCTTTTTTAAGAGAGAATCAGGGCTAGAGCGGTGGCTTGGCGATTATGGCACTTGCATGGCATGCGCGAGTACACGGTTCAAACCCCAGCACCCACGTACACAACTATGTGTCAGAGCAACAAAAGCCATGTGAAAAACTCAATAAAAATTCTCTCTCTTTTTCTCACTGTCCTTCTTTTAAAAAAGAGAGAGAGAGAGAGAGAGAGAATCAATTTTATTTTCTCATCTGGCCTTTGTTTCCCCAATACTTAGCTATGTATGTGGTGCTGGAGTTTGAATCTGGTCGGGTCATTGTGCATGCCAGGCAAGAGCTCCAAGCTCCAGCCACTGAGGCACCACTCCAGCCCCTGTTTTTACATTCTTTAGTTAAATAATCTTGTAAAGATATTTCTCTTAACCGAAAGAAAATTGGAAAGTAAAATATTTAAAGTTTTTTTTTTTGGCGTGTGTATGTGTGTGTGTGTGTGTGTGTGTGTGTGTGTGTGTGTATGGTAGGGATCAAACTCAGGGCCTTGTGCATGCTAAGCAAGCACTTTACCACTGAGCTACAGTCCTAGCCCCAAATAAATTTTTAAATAGAAACATAATCAAATGAAAAAAAAAGTTTTGTTTTGTTTGTTTTTACTGAAAAACGGTATAATGAGCGGTGCATGATGGAGCACACTGGTAATCCCAGTTACTTAGAAGGCCGAGAAGGGCTGCAAATTCAAGTGCAGTCCTAGCGACTTAGCAAGACCTTGTCTCAAAACAATATTTTAAAAAGGCCTGGTGTTGGGCTGGAGCTGTAGCTCAGTGGTTTTGGTGCTTGCTTCGCATGCGCAAGGATGTGGGTTTGAACCTCAGCACCATGTTCACCACAAAGTGTTGGAGCAACGAGAGTCACATGAGAAACTAAATAAAATTGATTTTCTCTTTCTCTCTCTTTCTCTCTCTCTCTCTCTGTCCCTCTCTCTCTTAAAAATAAAAAATAAAAAAGGCGTAGGGTGTAGCTCAATGGTAGAGTGCTGGTCTAACATGTGCAAGGCACGGGGTTCAATCCTAAGTACTGCCCCAAAAATATGAACACCTGGTGATCCTGTTTGAGTATAGATTATACATACGTAGGCTAGGGGTGTAGCTCACTGGTAGACCAAATGTTTAACAAGCATGGGGCTCTAGGATCGATCCCCAGCACAAATATAAATAAATAAATATTACTTCTGCAGGTTAAAAGGGCCTGAGATACTGCTTTTCCTATAGGTTCCCAGATGGACAGTCTTTTTTGAGATGCAAGTGCTGATCAACTGATCTTGCCACACAGAGTGTTCATTCAGTTTTTTTAGTGTCTCCTTCTTAAGTATGAACAGACTGCTAAGGTAGGCACACTTTTGAGGTTGAAAGAGTCCCAAACAAATTAGCACACACAAAAAAAGCCTAAATAAACAAAACAGAGAGCAGAAGAAAACCAAAAACAAATTCACAATAAGATCTTCAGAAAGACAGAAGATATTTCTGCCCATAAAATGAAAATAGTATGGGAAGGGGACAGTCAGTGGGGGAAAAAAAGAAAGATCTTGGGAGTTAAAAATAAGAACACAAGGCTGGGGCCGTACCTAAGCAATAGAGCACTTGCTTAGCATACATGGGCCCTTAGTTCAATCCCAGCACCATAAAACTAAATTAAAAAATAAGAAAAATGAAAGTTAAAATGGTTGAAGATAATAGCAAAGAAATAGCCCAGAAAACGAACAATAGCAGAGAACAAGCAACAAATGGATTTAGAATTTTAATTTTGCAAGATGAAAAGATTGTTGAGTTCTTGTAGGTCGAATAACAATGAATTAACGCTACTAAACTGTATACTAAAAATGATGCTTACCTCTCCTGAACTCATACTACAAAAAAGAGAAATACATATAAATATATTATATAATAAATATTATACATTTATATTTATATAAATATATACATTTATATAAATATATACATTTATATAATATATTTTTTAACCACAATTAAAAATACACCAGGCACTGTGGTGTACACCTGTAATTCCACCAACTCTGTCAGCTGAGGCAGGAGGATCACAAGATCAAGGCCAGCCTCAGCAACATAGCAAGGCCCTAAGCAACTTAGTGAAACCCAGTCTCAAAAGTAAAATTTTTAAAAGGGGCTGGGGATGTGGCTTGGTGGTTAAGTGCCCCTGGGTTCAATCTCAAGGATCAAAAATAAAAAATAGGGGTTGGGGATTTAGCTCAGTGGCAGAGCGCTTGCCTAGCATGCACAAGGTCCTGAGTTTGATCCTGAGCCCTGGAAAATAAATAAATAAATACATTTAAAAAAAACCAGCAGAGCACAGTGGTACATGCCTATAATTCCAGGAACTCAGAGGGCTGAGGCAGAAAGATTACAAATTCAAGGCCAGCATGGGCTTTAGCAAGACCCGGTCTCAAAATAAACACGAAAAGGGATAGGGATGTAACTCAGTGGTAAAGTGCCTCTGGTCCAAACCCCAGTATGCAAAAATATTAAAAAATTTAAAAAGTAAAAATCAAACAAAAAAAATCCAAGAAATGGAAAACAGAAAATTAAAGGATTGCTGGGTGCAGTGGCACACGCCGGTAATCCCAAAAGCTCCAAAGGCTGAGGCAGGAGGATTGCAAGTTTGAGACCAGCCTCAGAAACTTAGGACAGCCCTAAGAAACTTAGTAAGACCCTATTTCAACAGCCAAAAGGAAAAAGGGATGGAATGTAGCAAAGTGGTAAAGCACCCTTGGGTTAAATTCTCAGTATGGGGGCGGGGGGGGGGGAGGGTGGACCACACACATGACATGTCAAAAAGAAAAGGATGGGGGGCTGGAGCGGTGGCTCAGCGGTTATGGCGCTTGCCTAGCATGTGCGAGGACCTGAGTTCGAACCCCAGCACCATGTACACAACTGAGTGTTGTAGCACAAAGGCCAAAAGAAAAACTAAATAAAGTTGTTTCTCTCTCTCACATCCCTCTTTCTTAAAAAAAAAAAAAAAAAGATGAACCTAGAAAGCCTAACTTCCAAATGTTAGGTGTTCCAGAAAGATAACCCCCAAAACAGAGGAAATTATTAATGAAATAGTAAAAAAAAAAAAAAAAATTCTTCCAGAATTGAAGGACCAGTTTTTATTTTGGATGAATGTCAGTACAAAAATATAAGAAAGTGGGCTGAGCAGTGGCTCAGCAGTCGCAGCACTTGCCTGGCACACAGGAGGATGCAGGTTCAAACCCCAGCGCTACATACACAATGAAACGCCAGAGCAATGACAGTCACATTAAAAACGAAATAAAATTGATTCTCACTTTCCCTCTCACGCTGTTCCTCTCTTTTAAAAAAAAGAAGAATATGAATAAAAATTGAACTTTTGTAATATAATCCTGGAGATTGAAGAAAATGGAGTAATATCTTCCAAAGGATAAGGAAAATTTCTTCAAACATGAATATCCAGCACAATTACAAATCAAGTGTCAGAATATAATTAAGACATTTACACATATGCAAAGATTCTAACCTATCCCCTATATCCCTTTCTTAGGAAGTTACTAGAGGAGGTGCTTAAGCAAAACAAGGAAATAAACTAAAAAAGAGGAAGAGATGGGATCCAGGAAATGAGCAACACCAGCTGAGAACAGCAATGAAGGAAAATCCCAGAATGACAATATGTGGAAAGTCTAGAGAGATGTCAATCAGGTTGAAAGAAGAGAAAGGAAGTCTCTGGGACAAAGACTCCAAAGAAAAATAGCTCTTAGATATATAAATATATATTGGAAATATTTTTGCTGGGCATTTACTTATCTATTTACTACAATGGTAGATATGGAACCCAGGGCCTTACACATCCTAGGCAAGTGGTCTACCACGAAGTACATCCACAGCCCTTATTGCTAGGCTTTTGAGTCTTAGAGCAGGTGTGGGTGGGGAGCTAGTGACAATATTTATATGAGTTATATTAGTGCAAAAGACATTAACATGAAAATGTTGGCATGTAATTTTGGGGTGGGGATCTACAGTGTTCTGAAAATTTCCATAGCTTTTAAGTAAAGAGTCTGTTGGGGCAAGGGAGGGAGAAGGGAGATAGGGCCTATGGATGTGGGTCAAGGGTTCTAGGAAACACGCACACTGCTTTTCTTCCAATTTTGTTACTTTGAAAGCCATCTCTGATTTAAAAAAAAAAGTTAGTGTAAAATTATATAATTATGGTATTATTTCATTCCAAAAAATTGTGTTGTGGAATGGGATGCTTGCTTGCTGAAGTAATATATACACAAAGTTATGGCTATGTTAGAATTAGGCCTGTTTTGCCCATTACATTGCATGCCAATAACTAAAATGAGGAGTTTTCCAAAAGACAAAAAGTCTATTCACAGGGCATAGAGACATATGAGCAAACCTCAAATCCACCTAAGAATAGGGCTTATGAAATTTATGAGGTAAAGAAGCAGGGTAGTCTAAGGTATGGAGAAATGTGATTGAAAATAAGGAAAAATAATCTGTGGTCAATGCATACATAATTAATCTTCATGGCTATTCATTGGATAAACATTCAGAAAATGTTGGAGTTTTGATCCAGCCTCAGAGCATACTAAGTGTCCAATGGATGACCAATGGGTGACAATGCGAAAGGTCACCCACTGGACACCTGCACAGGCCCGTGCAAAAGTGACTGTAGCAACAACTTATTTGAGCTAGACAGTCTGCCTCTAAGTTCCTGAAAAATAACCAGGGCAACTGTAACTATTATTTCTGTTAGTCAAGGTTAGTGGGAGTCTAATAAGCTATAAGACCTCTAAAATTAGTGCTTTCTAAAGTCAAGAAAAAGCAAATACTAAAAGTGAGCAAAGCAGGTTAGGTTTGACAGATATAGCCAGATTTGCCCTGTTTCTCTTTCTGTTTCAGCGTCATATGTCAGTCGATGCCTAGATTAATATTTTATTGATAACTAAAGTATACCTTGGCATAACACTTAAGAATCTGTCTTTCTTTACATCAAACTTGATTCAGTTGGGAAGTACAGAGAAATAAAAACATGTTGCACCTTAGGGGAACAAAACTACTTTAAAGGGCTATCAGGGCCTTGACAACAGGACTAGATTTTTTGTTGCTGTTGTTCATTTTTTGTATGCCCCCAATACTAAAAAGGAAATAATTTCATTGCATGCAGAAAGTACTCAGCTTGATTTGTTATACTCCAGCAAGAAGGAAGATGCAAAACAAGGTACACAGACAGAAAATGCAGTTGTAACACAAGATGGGTTCCGAACTGCAGGCATGAGTAGGAAGGGAGAGGTACTGGACGGTGAGAGAATATCATGTTTCAGTGCCCCCGGGGCAGCTCCCCAGGCACAGAAATGGAGATATGATAGGAATCCAGGAAGGGTCCATTTAGGCAGCCCACACGACCACTCATTCCTGTCCTTCATTGCCTTTTGAGAATGAGCGGTTGTGTAACTGAGAAATTTATTGTTTCCTTTACCAGACTCCAGAGTCTAGGAGGACAGGTTGTCGCCTACTCGTTCACCGCTGTACCACCAGCACAGAGCAAGAGCCCACTAAATAAGTGTTGGTGAAATGAATGCATGATGGTGCCTCTGGATGGTCTTTAGCCTGGAATGAAGAACGGGCATCACAAATCAACAAACTAAAAGCAAAGAATCCCCCAGGGTGATAAGAGCAAGCTTCTTGCTGGGTCTGAAATGACAGAACCGGAAAGGTGGAGTTGGGCCTCTGGGACAAGAAGGAGAGAGCAACCGGACAGTTAGGCAAGCCTTGGTGATCGCCAGCTTGGTGAAGCACACTAACAAACCATTGGAGGAGAGGCGGGTCCGTGGGAAACTAGAGGCGGGGCGAGGGTCTCACGCCTGCGCGAACGCGACCTTTCCGCCACCACCCCGGACGCGCCTGCGTGCGCGTGCAAGAGTCAGAGCGGAAATGGAGCCGCGGGGCCGCGCGTTCGGGCGGCGAGCGGAAGTGGGTGTGAGAACGGAAGTGGCCGGCTAAAGCCGGGGGCTGGGCGGGGACCGGGCTTGTCCGTGAGGCGGCGGCGGCAGCGGCGGCGGCGGCGGCGGCTTGGCAGGCGGGTTCAGGCTTCGGGGGCCAGGTCGGTCGAGTGAGTGGGTGTCTCCACAGTCAGTGCGTACGAGGGCCAGTTCGCGCGTCTTCCCTTTCTCCCAAGCCCAGTCCCTCTCCCCATTCTCCCCAACCTCTTACCCCACCTACCGCCCTCCTTGGGGGGCAACCGGGCCGCTCCATCCGTCCTTCTCTCCCTTAGCCACCCTCACCCGTCCTTGTTTCTCCTTCCCCTGCCCGGGACAGCCGCCGCCATGATCCTGCTGGAGGTGAACAACCGCATCATCGAGGAGACGCTCGCGCTCAAGTTCGAGAACGCGGCTGCCGGGTGAGCGCGCCCCCGGGTCCTGGGGTAGCGGGGGAAGCAGAGTTGACCCCAGTTAATTCCCGGAAACCCTGCCCCCCTAGACCTGGAGGAGAGAGCTGGGGAGCCGGGCAGGGCACAGCGGCTGCACCGGTGGGGTGGACGTGGGAGGCAGTTGGGCGCGGTGGGGTGAGGGGCGGAGATGCGTGGGGAGCGTCTCAGGGATGCGGAAGCCGCGAATCGACCGAAGGAGCGAGCGTGCCGAAGGGCAGGAGACCTGTGGGACGCTTGGACAGCCGGGGCCGTGGGAGCCCACTGCCTGGGGCGAGAGGGAGACCACTTACTTCTGTGTGCCCCGTCATTGTCGCGAACCCAGAGAGAGCCTGTTTGGGATTGGGTTGAAAGTAGTTTCAGGAGTCTCCAGGAGGTGGGAAGAAGGTTCAGGCCCAGATCACTACTGGCGTTCTTGTTCTTCCCCACCCCCACGTCCTCTAGAAGCAGCAAGAGGGGAAAGACTGAAAGCAGACCCAGCCTTGCAGCCAGAATAAAGCAATTTCCCTGGCTTCTCACCCCGGATCCCTGTGAGAGACACTAGCCATTTTTTAAATTTCTCAAGCAAAGCTAACAGTCTCTTCCTTATCTTTCTTCTGTGATTCTAATGCTCTCTCTCCACCCCCTTGCCTTTATCGGGTTGTCTTTTAAAATTCTTATACAAGCCCCTGAACTGTGATTTTTTTCTTAGTAATCCTGGCCCCAGTGCACGCTTTAGCCTCCAGAATCTGTGAAGTTCATAGATAACCTTAGGACATATTCCAAGGCAGCCTTCTCTGTCAAACACACAAAGACAGACCTCTTCCAAAGCTGCTTTGCCTTTCTAATATAATATTTAAAACATGAAGTAAAGAGTTGTATTTGAGCTTCTAATTTTTGGCCGTCTATAACTAGCCCCTTTGCCTCATTTCCCCATCTGTGAAGATGGGGATTCACATCTTGGTTTCACAGTTAGGAAATGCAAACGGTTTCTGGTGAACCCAGAACTAGAAATAGGAAAGTAAGTGCTTAGAGATTCACTGAAGGGAGAGGATTGGTAAATGGGAAATTCTTCATGGTCGTAAATGAATTTGTGACTTGTGGGCATTTTTTAAAAGTACTAATCCACCACTTAAATTGAATATGTTGTGAGTCCTATCTGTTTGGTAAGGTCGTAGATTTTATCTATAAAACAAAGCACTGCTTTTATTGTTTAATGCATGCAGTGGGCAGTACTGCTTCCTGCCAAGGTCTGCAGTTGCTTGTATTTTAGTCTGACTTATCTTGTCTTAAGCGTCTTACCAGTTCCTTTACATTTTAAATGTTTAAGAGAATTGGCCTAGGATCTTATTTTGGGTGATTGTTATGTACATTTTTTGAGCAGTGTCACATATAGGAGGAAACTGGATTAACTTCTGCATTTTCACAACTGATCTTAGTGCATTCTCAAGTTCAGACTAGCAAAGAATGAGACCTGAGTGGTTATAAGTCGATCTACGAGATAAATGGCTTTACATTTTCAAGTAGAGTCATGCCTTTTAGCATACGAGTACTTTCACATTTATTTGTACATTAATAACTTGTGATTCCACATTGAGACATATTATGTAGAACTTTATTTAGTTCTTTCTTTTAGAAAACTTTTCTTAAAAAGAACAGCTAACCATACCAAAGTAGAAGGTCAAGTCTGGAAGTAATAAATTAGAATTTCAAGAACATTTTATATACAAAGATAAGTAGTTTAGCAGTGTTGAACATTGGTTGTGGGGGTAGTAACTTTTGTCTTTTATTCTGGCCCATCTTCCTTTTGAGATGTGACTTTGAAAAAACAGGTTCAAATCGTTCTGCTTAAAATTATTTTTAAAATCTTTGAAAACAGACCATGATATCATGTCTAATAGGTAAGGCTTTCCTTGGATTACAAATTTAGTACCTGGCAGAAGCCAGCTTCTAAGCGAAGTGTGAATTTCCAGGCTTACCAGTAAGGTGAGGCGACAGTGAAATAGTTTTGTATTTATCAATGTACATGCGTATACCAGAACTTCCAGCAAGGATGAGTAGAGTGGTCATCATAAACATTTATGGAATCCTACCAGCACCCAGCACCAGGCAGCAATAGGAGAAAGGGGGCCTGAGTGAGAGAGCCTGTTAGCAGAGTTAGAGAAGCCAAGGGATGAACTGTGTTTGGGTGGAGGAGAAACCCTGGAGATTTTAAATGCTTTGCCAGTGTGGGAACCTGCTCAGAAAGATCAGCTCCATCCTGCATTTTATACTTGTCAGAATAAACCAACTGGGGAAATTATGTATCAGCATAGCCTTTTCCAGAATACATCTTTCAGCTCTACAATGTCCAACACAATAGTCACTCTCTACTTGTAGCTGGTTAAATTTAAATAAAAATTTTTTGACAAGTAAAATTGAGTTCCTCGATCACATTAGCCATATTTCTAGTAACCATATGTGGATAGTAGCTGCTGTATTTGGACGGAGCAGATACAGAACATTTCCTTACACATTGATCCAACTAGTGAAAATGAAAGCTTATTTATTTATTTACTTACTTACTTATTTATTCTGGACTGCTGGGATTGAACCCAGGGCCTTGTGCATGTTAGGCAAACATTCTGCCACTGATCTACATCCCCAGCCTTCGTAAGATGGTCTTCAAAGTTGTTTTGTGGTATGTTTCAGAATACCATTGCACTAATTTTCCTTTTGAGGTTCATTTTTTAAATGATGCCTCTCAGACCATTGTGCTGGATCTTCTTGCCTTGACCTTCTACTAAACATCTTAGTTTCCTTTTGGGTAAAACAGTTCTGTACTACATAAGAATACATCAGGTCTAATCTTAATTTAGAAGTAGTTCTGACAAAGCTTAAGATCCATTCGAAATAAATTGCTGCTTTTTCCTACCACAGTACTGGGCAGTGGCTTAATGGAACTATCCGTATATGTATCCTCACAAACGAATAATTATTAGTAAGTTGTCTTCCTGGCAGTCTACAGACTTAAGAGAATGTAATTGATTAAAAAGCTATACCCAGTCAGGCACAGTGACACAGTGGCTCAGGATGCTGAGACAGGCAGATTGCAAGTTTAAAAACAGCCTCAGCAACTTGGTGAGACCTGGTCTCAAAATAAAATACAAAAAGGGCTGGGGATGGGTCTCAGTGGTTAAACACCCCTGGGTTCAATCCCTGGTACAAAGGGGAAAAAAAGAGAGAGCTATTCCCAACACTGCAAATAACATGCACAGCTCTTACCAACAGCATTGCCTTTTCGTTTAGTAATTCTTACCCAAACCCCCAATTAAAGAAGTAGTAATCTGGCAAATTAATTAAATTCCTTTGTTGCTCTGTACACACCAAGAACCTTTTTATCCTCAGAAGCAAGGCCTGTCAACTTAGCTGCAGTCTGGAGTTCAGAACCAAGGAAATGCTGTCAGATGTGAATTGCCGTTGATTTTAAGTGCCTGCTGGCTCCTTGCCACACAGCCTGGGCATATTGTGGGGAACTGTGGTTCTGTGAGGGGGAGTGAAGCTCGGTAAGCAAGCAGTGCCAGTTAGGGTGGGCGAGGACTGTGGGAGGAAAAATTCGAGAAAGAATAAATTAAATCTTGCTGATACCTTGTTCTCAGTCCCAGATACCCTGCATATGTCCACAGAGAGACAGACTAGTTTAAAGTGAATCAGAATGAGGACGTTTAAGCATTTAGAAGAAGTACAGTGTAATGTTTGACTCACTAAAATCCAGTTGGTCTTTTTACAGGACATTATAGTTACTGCACTGCTGCCTGTCCTCTGGCCTCCTTGCAACCTCTTTGGGCATGGAGCCCTAGAGCTATACTCAACCAAACTGATGGCTACAGGACTGGGACTATAATTTTAGTTGTCTTAGTTTCCCCAGCATCTTCATTGCATAAATAATCAGCTCAGTAAATGCTTTCTTGAAGGAGTGAATGAAGTCAATAAAATGATCATTGATTTCTTGAAAAGCTTAGCACACTTCTGACAATTTTAAAATCTCTTTATTCTCCATATTTTGAAATATTGCTTAGCAAAGAGGAAGGCCTTGTCCAATATGTGGTGTACTTCATAGGCTTTCCTCAGAAGGAATGATTGAAGCCTTATAGAGGATTTAAGAGAGTAATCAGAGTGAATTGAACTCAATATTGTTTCTAATTCAGGACATAGAAGGGATAACTCAAAGGGAGACACAAACGCCCCAGGGGGAAGTTGGACCCTAGGATATATTCAGAAGTAAAAACTCAAGTCCTTAACTCAAGTATTAAAGATATACAGTTGCCAGGAGTACATTGTTGACTGATCATTAGCATTCCAGAAGCTTCCTTAGAGAAGAATAGAAATTTTTTTCTAAGGGATTTTTTTTTAAGAGGGGGGAAAGAGAGAAAGAATCTACTTTAGTGGGGGGTTTTTTGTTTTGTTTTGTTTAAGAGAAAGGGAAAGAGAGAGAAAAAGAGAAACAATTTTTATTTAGTTTTTTTGTGTGGCTTTCGTTGCTCTGAGACTTCATTGTGTACATGGTACTAGAGTTTGAACTCACGTACTTGTGTGCATGCTGGCTCAGGCAAGTGCTGTGACCGCCAAACTACTGCTCAAGCCCCTTTAGTTAGTTTTTCATCTGGTTTTTGTTGCTCTGACGCTTAGTTGTGTGCGTGGTGCTGGGGTTTGAACAGAGGTCCTCGCGCATGCAAGCAAGCATGCTACTGCTGAGCTGTTGCTCCAGCCCCTTTTCTAAGGGATTTTAAGAATGAGTCTTATAAAAAAAGAAAAAAGATAATTCTTGCCCAGCACAGTAGTGCACTCCTGTAATCCCAGCTAATCGGAAGGCTGAGGTGGGAGGGTGGCAAGTTAGAGGCAACCCTGTCTCTTTAAAAAAAAGTCTGGGGTTTTAGCTCAGAGGTAGAGTGCCTCCGGGTTCAATCCCCAATACCAAAAAGAAAAGAAAGAAAAAAGCTCTTGAAGTCCATCTGAATTAAGCATGTTTTAATGTCTTGAGCTGTCCAGTCAATAACACTAAGAACCATCCAGCTGGCTTGTTCTAGGATTCCAGGCAGTATAGCAGTCTGACGCTCATAGGAGCCTTGTTTATTATTGTACCACTGCTAACCAATTCCTGATTCTGAGTGCTGTCACAATCCTAAAACTTCTCTCAACCTCACCTTCATAATCTTGTCTCCTCTGATTCCATCTAGAAGAAAAACTAATTTATTGATAAAATATGCTTTAACACAGTTTCATTAAATTTCAAAGTGTACCTATGTAACAAGATAGTAGATCCATTTAGAATTGAGAAAACTTACAGGTCTTGGGATCGGGAGTGTATAGAACATTGAGTAACGGTTGTGTATGAAGGACTGCATTGTACTTCTAATATTGTTTTTCCTGGCCTCCTTTATCATACGGAACAAACAGAACATAATCATACTTGTATGGCACAGTTAGGTAAGCAGTCTGGCCTAAAGATCCTGCCACTGGCTACTCTAAAGGCCGTGGGGATCATTATCTCAGTAATTTAGTCATGAGACATTGGTTGGGAAACTTTGTTGTGCATACATCATCTTAGCTAGGCTTCATGACAGCACTGTAAGGTGTTTTTTATCCCCATTTTATAGAAGAGGACCTTGAGGTTCAACCACATTTTAGTATCATTGACTGTGACCAGCCACATAGCCAGTGAAGTGACAGAACTTCAGACTGTCAGCTGAAGTCCTGACTTCTATAATAATACTCACCCCCTGCATTTGAAACTTTTCATGGATGGTAGAACAGTAAATAACCATTTTTGTCTTTTGGCCTGTTAAATGCTTTACTTCCCTTGGAGGCCAGTTGTATCTACTTCCCCGTGCCATGATATTAAATCGCAAAAGTATATTAACATACCTGGTTTGGGGGTTGAGAAATAATCCTGTGTGTTTCACACTTAGCGGTCTTCTTGAAGCATGGAGTTTTCAGATCTCTAACTCCCAGATGACTTCTAAGTCTCCTTTGACCTAATGCTGTTCTTGGCAGCTTTTCTCCTCCAGCCCTTTTTTGTGCAGCTGTGAATAGTGAACTAAAATATTAGTGGCAGTGATTTAATAGATATTCCTAAGTCACACAGCAAACCACTGAAGATTAATATTAGCAACTTTTCTCAGCGGGGATCTATGCTCAGGGTACTTTATGTGTAGAGAAATAAAAAAAACTTGGGAGCCAGAATGTTTATAATATAAGATTCTTTATTTATAGTTGATGTTAAAGAGAGAAAGAAACTTGCTCTTTCTTGACTGATTTAAAGCCTACAGGTTGGGGGAGAGGGAGTAACCACCTACTAAGTGATGCAATGCGGACTTCTATAAACTGACTCTTCAGCACAGCCAGACTTCCCCAGGAAAGAATGCTTTGGTGCTTCCTCCTCTTGGGCATCATCTTCATATTTCATTCAAGCAGGCCATAGATTAATGTTTCCATTTCTTTGTCCTGTGCTCTTATTTTCTAGAGATGAGGAATTGTGGTTCATTATCTGTGTTTCCTGGCTGCAGTTTCAAAGTGAAATTAGAAGTAATTTACATTGTCATCTAGCTCTTTTCTCATTTCTAAACCCACTACCTCTCAATAAGTTCACTTGATGCTTCTGTTTGTACAGAGGGATACCCAGCATGCGTTTTGTATCACATATGGATGACTTTGGAACTTTTTTTTTTTTTTTTTTTTTTTTGATGGTGGTGGTGCTGCTAAGAATTGGAGCCAGGGCCCTGCATATGTTAAGCAAGCAGTCTACTACTAGTTACATCGCCAGCCCTTTTTATTTTTATTTTGCGGCAGTGTCTCACTAAGTTGCCCAGATTGGCCTCGAACTTGACAATCTTCCTACCTCAGACACCTGAGTAGTTGGGATTACAGGTTTGTGCCAATGCACTCAGGTAGGGTGGAACTTTGAATTGTGATTCCTGTAGATTGACTTTTTTTTTTTTTTTAAGAGAGAAGGACAGTGAGTGAGAAAGAGAATCAATTTTTATTGAGTTTTTCACATGGCTTTTATTACTCTGACACTTAGTTG
Organism: Aplodontia rufa; assembly: GCA_004027875.1. Taxonomy (NCBI): domain Eukaryota; kingdom Metazoa; phylum Chordata; class Mammalia; order Rodentia; family Aplodontiidae; genus Aplodontia; species Aplodontia rufa. Next base: position 2,976 of record PVKS010034287.1, on the reverse strand, counting down.
TGTACGTGGGTTGCTGGGGTTTGAACCCGTGTACTTGCACATGCCAGGCAAGCACTTTAACCACTGAGCCACCGCTCCAGCCTTTTTTTTTTTTTTTTTTTTTTTTTAAGAGAGAAAGTAACAGAGGCTGGAGCAATGGCTCGGTGGTTGCTGTCTCTTTAAAAAAAAGAGAGAGAGAGAGAGAGAGAGGGACAGTGAGAGAAAGAACCAGTTTTATTTAGTGACTTTCATTGCTCTGACACTTCCGTTTGTATATGTGCTGCCAGGGTTCAAACTTGCATCCTCACACAAGCCAGGCAGTAAACCATGTTAGTTGGTCCATTGTTTCCCAGTAATCCTAGAGGACAATTCAGTGTTGGTTCCTTTCACAAGTGAGAGAGCAGTGAGAACATAAAAAAGAGGTACTTGATTGAGATATCTTGAGCAAGTTGGGCAGATATAAATGTGGAAATGTGTGCATCTTGTCTGCTAGCTTCATAAAACAAAACAGGATCACCAGAGTTTTGGGAACTTAGCTGCCAAAGCTGTAGCATCTTCGTGAATTTTCTACCATGGGCTTTGAAGAGAAGAAAGAAGCAGAGTAACTTTTCACTGTGGGGTAATTAACCATTGTTTATAGATAGTATGTGTGTAGTGCTTTCTAGGTAATAACAGCAATTGTAAAATAGAAGTGCATGTGCAGGGCTAAGCCAGGACTCGCAGAAAGTAGCAGGTAATCAGTCTGCCTTCCAGTTCTTTCAGATCCAGCCTCTTGTTTCATGTGTACCAGTTCTATGAGGCACTAAGATCGTTTTATAGATGAGATGAGAAAACAAAGGTGTAAAGATGTAAATATGTTCTGAAACATGGGTATGATGAAAAAGCTAAAAAAAAAAAATGTTGACTAGCCTCAGTGATTTCAATGTTATTTTATGGTTGGCTTTCTATGTAGATACAGAGCTGAGATTTCAAAACAAAACTAAAAACCAGAGAGGGATTCATAAAGGAGTGTTAAGTACTTTGGTGATGTGAGGATGAGGGAAAGATGTGTAGAACTTGTAGATGGTCTTGGAACAGAACAACAGAACTTGCTGTTTTGTTTTATGGCCTGAAATCTTCCTTTCACTTTAAGCAAATTAAAACCATTCTATGCTATACTTAGCCATTTTGTTGAATATGTTACTCCCATTACCTCTGTCCTGTAGGGACACACATACTGTCTATAAACATCAACCAAAAGATGGTGTTTCATAGTTCACATATGCAAGTATATACATCGTGTTCTCAGGAGATTTACTATTAAAAGTGAGCACTAATCACAGCAAGAGATTAAACAGCAGGTAAAAAACAAAACTAGCTATTTTTTTTATCTTTCATTTTAAGCAAGTCCAAAGAAAAATGAATTGTGTATTCTGTTTAACAGTAAGCCTGAGGTTTATGCAGAATGGTCTGATCAGGGGCTTTTCCAAGTCCCCTTGAAGGCAGTATCAGTACAGTTAACTAAAGGCTTTCTTGTTTTTGTTTTGTAGAAACAAACCAGAAGCAGTAGAAGTAACATTTGCAGGTAAGTGTCTTGCAATCCTATTAAGAGATGGTAAAAGAAAAAATAAATTTGTTCCTAAAATAAGCTTTGATGTCTTGGATCCTGTCCCTTAATTGCCAAGTCTTTTTGAGGTGTTTTTTTGCTTTGTTTTTCTTTTGGCTGGGGAGAAGAGTACTGAGGATTTAATCCAGGAGCACTTTACCACTGAGCTACATCCCCAGTCCTTTTTATTTATTTTGAGGCAGAGTCTTGCTAAGTTGCTAAGTCTTTAAATTGCTGAGGCTGGCCTTGAACTTGTGATCCTTCTGTTTCAGCCTCCCCGCTTGTTGGGATTACGGGCATGTGCTGTTGTGCCCAGCTGAGGTTTTTATTTTAGATACCACTTCATGAATTTAATTCATTGATGACTAACTTCAAAATTTGGTATACTGTGTAAAATTGCTTTCTGGTGTCTTAGAAGTTTGGATTTCGTTTTGCTGTACAAAGTAAGTTCTTTTTAATTTGGAAGTACCACAGGATTGTCTTCTAGTAGCCCTCACCTTAGTTTGCCAAACACTAAAGTAAGTGGGATGACAAGAGCATGCTAGAGCCCTGTTCAAGTCACAGATACTGCTGCTTTGTTACCCGTGAAGAATTGTGTGTTGATACAGTTCTCTTGCTCCTTGAACTTTAAGGATTATATGATTACCCTCTGTAAAATACAGGTACTTGACTAGATGATCTTACTTTTGCCAGAGAAAGTGGAGACTGGGGATTGAACCCATCAGTGCTTTACAACTGAGCTATATCCCCAGCCCGTTTTATTTTAAGACAGAGTCTCCCTAAGTTGCTAAGGCTGATTTCAAACTTGGAATTCTCCTATCTCAGCCTCCTGAGTCACTGGGATTACAGACTTGCACTACCATGCCTGGTTTAATTAGATGATCTTGAAAAACTTCTGCAGCTCTGAGATGCCATATGTGGCTTGGAAAGCAGGCCCTATCCCTGTCTCTTCCTACTAACAAACAATGCCAGATCTCCCTCTGATTTTCTTCCCAGCTCTCTGTATGATAGCACTCAGTCCTATTTAGAAATAAAACGGGCTGAATCAATCCACTGTAGTACAGGAAGAAAACCCAAAAAGAGCAGGGGCCTATATAATAGAAGAGGCTTAAATGATAACCATACGTAGTATGTATACCATGAGTAAAACAACAGATGTTTCCAGAAATTTTTTTTAGATGATTCAATTAATACTTGATATTAAAAATGTTTTTAAGGGGTGGGAGCCGGGTGGCTCAGTGGTTATACCGTTTACCTGGCATGCACAAAGACGCAAGTTCAAAATGCCAGCACCACGTACACAATGAAGTGTCAGAGAAACAAAAGCCAAATGAAAAACTAAATAAGATTGATTCTCTCTTTTTCTCTCTTTCACTGTCCCTCTTTCTTTTAAAAAAAAAAAAAGGGCTGAA
>PVKS010034286.1:0-20994 GCA_004027875.1 Aplodontia rufa | reverse complement strand
TGTAATGCTTTATAATCTAATATCTTTTTTTAGAGTTATAAAGGGAAAGGGAAGGGAGGGATAAGGGAGGGTAATTGGGGGGGGCACTCCTGGAGATAATTGCAATATCCAGAATATTTACACATTTTATACACATTTTATATTATTTTGTTAAAATCGTGTAAGGTTGTTCAAAAAATAATAAAAAATAAAAAAAAATAAAAAAAAAAGAAAAATAAAAATGTGACAAATACTATTTTCTTCCTAAATGGATCCTGTGTCAACCCAAGTAGGATGAATTCAGTCACATTATTATTCAGCTTCATGCTTTTATGAAGGAAGAGAAGGGGCAGGCGTGAGATGGTTTATCTGCAAAAATAAAGGAATTAATTTAGGATGTGCTATATGATGTTAGGGAAAAGTTTAAGCAAAACATGTTTTTCATCAGGAACATTCTATCTGTCCTATTTTTATTTTTGTACTGCAAATTGAAAGCAGGGCAGCTTTTCCATTAAGCTATATCCCAAGTTTCCTTTTTTTGAGACAGGGACTCATTGTGGTTTTGTCTCACTAAATTGATGTGGCTACCTCAAACTTTCAGATCCTTCTGCTTCAGTTTCAGATTTCAGGTGTGTACCGCCCTGCCCAATGGTTCATAGATTCTTAATAAGTCAATTTAACACATTCCTCAATTTTCATGACCACTTCCTTGTCATTAAGTCTTAAATATGCTTATGAATGTGATGCTTTTCTATACTCTTCTTCAAATACAAACTCTGCTTTTAACTTTGACATCATTTTGGTGAACTGTTTACCAAATAAATTAATGTGAAATTAAGAGATATGGATCAATTTAATGCTAACCTCATTTTTGTCAAGGTAAACATCTGGACCCATGTTTATGAGATATATCACCCAGTATCTATAATGTATCTGTTTGCCTTAGAGTTTCATCATATAAATATGAAGCCACACACCACTACCACTCTACAAAAATTGTGTACATATATTACATATCTTACATATAATTTTGCATATGTATACAAATACATATTATTTTTGAATACATAGTATTGTCTAATCTTTGCACAATCTCTCCAAGTAATTACAACTGGAAAAAACAATCAGGAAATATAATCTCTATATAATCTTCTGTCACCTTGAAGTGCCCTTAGGATATGTTACTTAATATGTACTAATTAACATAAATGAGATTACTTTGATAGTTGGTAATATCTTTATTATGTGGCTGTGGGGGTATAACTACTCCATTTTTCACATTATTCTCACCTAGATTTTAGCATATGTGTTTGGGAAATTGTGAGGTTTGAAGAGATGTCATCAGGCAGCTGTGATAGGACCAGATCATGATTGTAATCCCCAGTAGAATTTTTATTATCCAGCCTGAAAACCCCATGTTCTTGGAAAAGAACAGAAATCCAGAAGAGAGAAGGATACTTGGTTTTGGAGAAGAGAGGTAGGGTAGTAGGTAGGACCTGACTTCTGTTTGGGTCCTGCAAAAGTCAATTTTAACAGGGCACTTCTTTCAGTGTAGAATTATTTTAAGTGAGCAATATTAATATCATGGGATTCACTTTCAAGAGCAAAACTTTTTCTCTGGAACCTTCTTGTCAAGATGATCTTAGATAACTTGTACAGGAAAGTAAAAACATAAACTGAAGTGCAAATTTTTTTTTATTTTGTAAATATTTTCTAAATTTTTAATTATTATAACTGTTATCATTATTTTCAAATTTGTTATCCATTGGGTTGAAAGAGCAGTATCAAGGTACTGTAAGTCACTTGAGATTCTCCCTATCACCTCTGACTGCCATCCCATCCCTGAGAATGAGGAAGAAAAAAAAATTGAGCCCTATGTGGTAGCTTCAGGCTGTCACATGCAGGCCAAAGTAGAATTATCTTAGCGTTCTGGGTACCTGTCATCTTCTGTGGGACTCAACCTGTGAGCAAGCTAATTCTACCATGCTTCAATCAGCCTTCCAACTCCGATTTGGAATTCACATTTCCTGTTTAACCAATTTACCTATAGAATGAACCATTTCATAAAACAATTTTTTCATGACTTAGCCCTTAAGTAAAACCTGATTCATCCCTGAAGGGACCATCACCCAAGCTGCTTCTTGAACTGGCTGCAGCTCAAGTTCCCATGCTTCATGGTAGAGCCAGGACCAGTTTTTTCCTCCCTCTCCAAGGTCACTTTCAGCTTCTCCATCCTTTTGTAAAAACAAAACAAAACAAACAAACAAACAAAAACAAAAGAAGTCAGATGTGGTACAATCTGGAAGACATAATTGGCCTCCCTATTCCCATTCATACCATCAATATGTTGTATTGGAAGTTGTGAAGTTAGCCAAACTATGGGATATGATAGACAAAATGGACACAAATTTACCCTTAAAAGTATTCTTCCTTGGCTGGAGTGGTGGCTCATCAGTTGCAGTGCTTGCCTCTCATGCACAAGTACCAAGGTTCAAACTGCAGAACCACATACACAATTAAGAGTCAAGAAACAAAGGTCAGGGTTTGGGGATTTAGCACAGTGGCAGAGTGCTTGCCTAGCAAGGGCAAGGCCCTGAGTTCGATCCTCAGCCCTAAAAAAGAAAAAAGAAAAAAAAGAAAGAAAGAAACAAAGGCCATATGAAAAAAATAAATGAAATGGATCCTCTATTTGTCTCTCCCTCACACTCTCTCATTCCCTCTTTAAAGAAAAGTATTATTCCTATTTCCTGGTCAATTTCTTCTCCATATATGAAACATCTTTCGTCTTCATTCATTTTTGACTCTGTGATCTTTGGAAACAATATTAAACTATAACTGATCTAAGTTCCCTTTATTCATTTGAAAGATGCTTCCACCATGAAATGTTTATTGTGTAGGCTTTGGGAATATGAAAATGTGAAAGATGTTTGAACCTATAATAGTCTACAATTTTATTCACTCCTTTAAATATTTAGCTTTTGGTTTATCTTATCAATCCCATTAGACTATAAATTGCTAGAACAAGCTTGTATACCTTGTACAATTGGATGAAGTTTTAAGATTAATTAAGAATCATAAATACATATGATTTATTTAACTTGGTAAAAGTTATAGGTTTTCATCAAATATTTAATCAAAAGTATAACCAAAAGTCAAATGCCATCTTTCCTTCTGGAATACTTTCTATTTCTAGTTATTTCAATCATCTTGATTCTTTATATCTCAGCTGTAGAAAAACTTCATTCTGTGTTTGCTGTATGATAAAGGAAATTATCTCTTCTCTCTAAGGATTTTATTTATAACATTTTCTTTCTTTGTTTCTCTTTTCCTTATACATAATTATGTGAATGCCTCTCCTTTAATGTGTACATTAGAGAATTATGTGTCCTCAGGCTTTTATTCTCTACTGTCACTGTATCAAACTCAATGTCTTACATTTGGAGGTGCTAAGTGTTCCTAAATGGAAATTCTCTGCTCTTAAAATGTAACATATAGGGACTGGAGCAGTTGTTCAGTGCTTACCTGGCATGTGAAGGGACACAGGGTTGAACCCCAGCACCACATACACAATGAAGTGTCAGAGCAACAAAAGTCACATGAAAAACTAAATTGTATTTCTCTCTCTAGCTGACCCTCTTTCTTTAAAAAATGCAGCATATGTCTGATTATTTTAGTACTCTTCTCATTGCAAAATATATTCCCATTGCTATCTTACTGTGATTTTCCAATCATTATGTAGGATTGAAAAATAAATACACACTAATTTTTTTAAAGTCCTGGGAGCCAAACAACTTGTGAGTCAGTCCCACAACCTGGAGTAGCACCATGGTACATGAAAGACACTGGGACTCTGGCCCCTGTAAAACCATCATATATCTTAAGAATTTGTTTTTATTTTTTAGGGCACACAGCTCTTAAGGGATGCAAGGAGAGCCTTGACATTTTTCACATCCTGTTGCTTCTGATGCACAGCTTTTTTGGGTGTCTTTGAATTGACCCTATGTCCACTTTTTTGAGAGGTGAGTGGTAATTCCTTTCACTGGATTCTCAAAATAAAAAATGGGTCTGCAGACAAAACAGCACCAGGAGTGTAGCAAATCTTCTGGTAACTTTCATACTTACCTTGATTCTTTGAATAAGATTAGTCAAGTTTGGAATGGCCACACAGGTCAAAATAAGAGTAAACAGACAACATGTTGGTGTTGTAGATAACTAATGGATAGGAGCTAAAACAAAGCAATCAAGAAAAGATGGATGAGGGTGGAATTCAGTGTCAGGTGGCTCCTTCTGTGTTTTCACATTTATTGTAGGAGCCAAGGGGAGCATCGCTGTTCCTTTGTGACTCTCCTTGAAGGATTCTCCCAACTCTAAGTCAGTTACTCTAGACTTTAATCTTTGGAAGAATTCCAAATCTTACCTGAAAGAATACAGGAGCACTGTGGAGGGTGAGGATAGATAAGATGATAAATCAAACAAGTCGGGCAGTGACAGATATTGAAGAAAAGGGAATAGTTTTAGCCAAAGTTTTTTCAGGATTGCCCATTCTACCTTTATGGCATATTTTCTTTCACTTTCAGCATATATTTATGTAACTTGTTGATATTATATTTTAAATTGTTATTATAACATGCTAAAGTTTTCTTATAATTATTACATATAATTTATATTATATTTAATCTCTCATTTTCATGTTTGCTCTGAATGTTCTCCAAGCAGTTATTTAGCCTCTCAGATGAAATTTCAGGTGTGGACCAATTACAAATTATATTCATATGATGCCATTTAGTAAACACACAAGGAGTAATATTTCTATGCTATGAGATACAGACTTGTATTAAATCTGATCAGTGGGAGATGAAAAAGGTGGCACCCTCCAGAAAATTTGGCAAGGTCACTACTCTCCATTAACCTCTTTAATTGTTTATTGGGCATAATCTCTTCCAGGATTCCAGTGCCCATAGCACTTAGTGAGGAGGTATCTTGCCTATTCATCTTATGTGAAAAGCTTTTGAGTATTTTTCTACACTTTGCAATCTAGGGAAGTTTAGATGAATTTTAACACATGGAATGCATTCTTCTCTTCCCACAAAATAATGATGGCTTTTATGTACTTGGTTTCTGAGAACTGTTTGTTGAATCCAAAGGCTGATTTTTAATCACAATGCTTGTATTTCATTATTTACTTCACTGACAGTAAACACATAAAAGCTGGTGGTTTTCATTATGTTTCCTCTGGAAATGATATATTTACAAGACATATGGAAATGTATTAAAATTATATTAAATTAACTTGTAGTAATGACTTTCTCCACTCAAAAAACAAGAAATAATGTGTCATTTCCCAGTTTAAGGACTTTAAATGAGTATAACCATTCCATTTGCTTTTGAAAGCACCCTTTGCACAGTATACTAGGGGAAAAAGTTATTTCTGCATTACAGAGAGAATTGTTAACACATAATAATATAAAATATTGGCACTGACAAAAAATATTGTTGCTTAAAGTTCTTCTTATTTTGCTAATGAAATACATCTTGGATGCCATTTTAAGTTAACATTCAATTTTTCTATTTAGCCTGTAATAACAAGTCAACCCTCCTTATACTCAATAACCAGGTGGAAAGAAGGTCACTGAGGTATTCAGTGACTTAAGCATATCAAAGTCACCAAGGAAAGGAAGACTACAAGCGTCTGATGGAGAAGGTGATGGAGAACAGGAAGAAGAAAAAGTAGTCCAGCTGGCAAAGGAGGAATTGGCTCACCAAGGAATAGCTCTGCTCCTGCCCAGTGTCCTAAATAATCATTCTCTGTGTTAGGAAACCAACTATTCCAGATCCAAAATACACTTGATATATATTTGTAGGTTTAAAACAAAGAAAGGAGTGAGATTCTCCCCAAACCTGAGACTCTTAGATTTACATATAACAAGTGACCTGAGTCCCAAATTTTTACAATTCACTTTGTTTCACTAACTCATGTTAGTAAAGAAAAAAAAAATGCTTAAGAATAAATCTTATTGAAAAAAATTTTGCTTCAGCAAATATGTATTAACTACCTTTTATAAAATGGCCTTGAAGTTTATCACATAAATTATATCTTTCAATTTATATAACTATTTCATGAAGTTGATATTAACAACATTTCCTATAAGAACAACTAAAATTCATAGAAGTTAAGCATCTCTCAGATCACATGTTTAGTAGGTTTGGTACTGAGAGCTCTGCTAATGAGTGTCCTAATCTGTATTTTCTTTTTCCTTCTTTCCACACTTTTGGCTTCTACTAGGATAAACTGAAAACCAGAGAGTTCTAGAAGGCAGTAATGATGAAAGCTGTCTCCACTGGCTGCGTAGTGATGCCAGAGGTGGAAGAGCTGAAGGTCAATAGTAAGGCCTCATCTAACCTCAGATTATGTGAGTGAAAATACCTAGTAGACACTTCACCATTTTTAAAAGTGTGATTTTCAAGTCAGAACTAAAAAGCATGACTTGAAACCATTTTTTGTAAGTCATGAGACTAGGTGAGGTCACTCAAAGGAAACAGAGATTGGAGAAGTGTGCCAGTGATGAAATATAGGGTTATGCCAACCTTTAAAATAATCCCTGAAGCAGCTCATGAATCACATTCAAAGAATCATAAAATCATGGAACTGTAGCCACCTTGAACCCAGAGAACTAGATGGTCAGGAAGCAGTACATGAATCTTCTGCATAACACCATGTAAGCTCAAGTGCCTGAACCTTGCACACATTCACATCCTGACTGATTAATGGCTAGAGAACTTTAAAATAGGAAAATTTCACATGATAACTAGACCAGGAAAGAATTCTTATTTTATTCTTCAAAATCCTACAAAGTTCTGTAAACTGTAAATACTTATTGTTTACACCACCAAATCTACCATAGTATGTATTTATAAACGATAACTTACAGTATGAAATTCGTAATCAATTGTTTAGTAAGTGAATGAAACACTAAAACCAAATTCAAAATCAATGCGATTGATAATTTATAATGATTTTTTCAGAAAACCTATTTTTGTAATGGAAAGTGAAATAAGATACTCTTCCAATTCTTTCCAAACTGCATAAGGAGTACTAATTTTGAAGGCAGCAGATAAAGAGAGCTCAGTTTTGGGGACACCACAAATATTCCCCTAGAAATCTCTTTTAAACATGTGACTTAGAATCACATGTGAACTGTGACTGAGAGAGTCAAATGGGATATTCAAAAGTTTTATGTGGTCCCTATAATTGATGTAGGGCTGAAATGCAGAATCAATAAGGAAGATGCATTCAATTCAATCTTTGGAGGATATCTAGTGTTTACCACAAAATATGTACACACTTTTAAAGATAACACACTGTTGGTGGAGCTGCAGACTGATTTCCCCTCTGGAATTCACTGTGGAGAATCCTTAAAAAACTAGGGATGAGCCCACCATACGACCCTGCTATTCCACTCCTGGGTATCTTTCCAGGGGATTTAGAATGAGCACACTAGAGTGACACAGCAATATCTATGTTCATAGCAGCTCAATTTACTATTGCTAGACTCTGGAAACAACCCAGATGTCCCTCACTAGATGAATGGATCCAAAAACTGTGGTACACTTATACCATGGAATTTTACACAGCAATTAGAAACAATGATATTGCAGCCTTTGAAGGTAAATGGATGGCTATGGAAGAAATTATGCTGAATAAAATCAGCTTAACCAAGAGAACTAATGGTTGATTGTCTCCATTCATCTGTGGAGGTTGGGACTAGACCCTGGCCAGTGAGAAAGTTGGTCTATTATCATGCGATAAATCCAGATAAGGTGTAATGTTATACAACATAATCCTTTTTTGGAGATATGGGGGGAAGGGGAAGGGAGGGATAAGGGTGGGTAATTGGGGGGGCACACCTGGGGGTAATTGTAATATCCAGAATCTATACACATTTTATACTATTTTGTTAAAAACTTGTATGGTTGTTCAAAAATAAAAATTAAAAAAAAAGATTCAATCAACATGCTTCACAGTGAGAATGAAAAACAAATTGTTGCAAGTCTCAGTAGGCCTGGCGATTTATACCTACTAGAATTATATTTTCTTTTAAAATAGCTAAAAGCTGACTGTCATCTAAGAAACCACAATTTTATATTACGTATAAATCTGAAGAATGGAAATAAGACTCCAGAATACTTAACCAGAATACATTTTTCCCAAGTCTGTTAATCTAATAGCAAATGAGAAGCAAATTTAATACTTTACTTTGTTATTGGGAGAAGTCAAAAAGTTATTATTTCCCCCCTAATAATTGAGTTTTTGAGAGGACAGACCAGAATCTTTGCTCTTACCACAAGTATAAAGAGCCTGATCAAATATGGAACCCACAAAAAAATGTAGGAAACCAGCCAACAAATCATGGGAAGAAACAAGGCTGACTTTACAATGTCAAGTGTAAGATTCAGCCATTCCAAACTATTTTACATTTTTTATTTATTTACTTTCTATTTTTTCTTTTCTACATTTATTTAAATAAGATCAATACTTGTAAATTTAGTATACATCATAGAAACTAAAATATTACCAATAATTAAATCTACTTTTGATCTTTTTTCTATCCTGTCCCTGCTTCATCCTAACAGTAACCACTGTTGTGATTTTGCATAACTATTTTGCTTTTTTAAAATAAATTATTCTTATCATATATATAGTTTTTACTTTACCTAGCTTTCAATGTTAAGTAATTTAACATACACATACAATATGCAGAATGGGGAAACTCCTTTTTCTTTTCTTACTCAACATTAATTTTTTAACTTTTCAGTTTGTTGATTGTTTTTTGTTGTATATAGTTCCAGAATCATTTACATTCTACCGTAATGCCTCTTCCAATTGTGTGAGCATTTCAAATATGTTTATTCAATATCATGACAATGAATATTTTTCTACTATGAGCTCAGTAACAAAGATTTTTAACCATGTCTCCTAGGAATACAACTTATAGGTTGCAGGATGTGCCAATATTGTGCATTCTACAATAATACACATTTTTTCAAACAGTCAGGAAATGTGATCTATGTATCAAAAAAGTAAAAACTAAAAAAGAAGATTGGAATATTTGTGGAATATTCATGAACTAATTAAGTAACTCTATAGTATGATGAAAGGATTAATTTGAAGAATGCTTTGTTTTGCTTTTATTGATTTAATAAGCCTTGTGGATAAATTTGTAATTCACAAAAACCTTGGATTGTATCTTTAATGTCAATTTTTATTTTATGTTATTTATTTATTTTGGTACCAGGGATTGAACACTAGGGTACTTAATCACTGAGCCACATCCCCAGCCTTTTTTATACATATTTTATCTTGAGGAAAGATCTCACTAAGTGGCTTAGGCTGGCTTTGAACTTGTGATCTTTCTACCTTAGACTCCCAAGTCGCTTGTATTTTAGGTTTGTACCACAGTGCCCAGCTTAATGTCAATTTTCACACATCAGTTATGTGTGTCATATATGGCATAAAATATTTGAATACTTAAATAGACTGATATACTATGAAAGTATAATTTCTCTGTGACATAAAAACTTACCTTTATTATTAAATACACTGTAATACATGATCTAGAATACTAAATTTCAGGATTATCCTATTGCTGACAAGCATATTCATAAGAAAATTCTTTCCATTCCTATCTTTTTACATTAAAGAAAGAGTACTCACAGAGATTACATAATGGTTAAAAAAATCTTAAAATATCATGAAAACTTAGTGTTCTTTCTTTCCTGGAGCAAATCTCTGAATCAAAGGTCAACTCAACTAGAATAAAATCTCCCACTTGGAAAGTGACAAAGTATTTTCTTTACTCTTTTACTGATTTGTTAAACAACTAAAAATAAAATAAAATTTTATAGACTTTCAGAACCTTGAGTCTTACCTGTTCCCTCCCAAAGGAAAATCTGTATGTAGAAATTTTTTCCATAAAAAAATGACTTTAAGTGATGATTCAAAGTGGCTGTCAAATCAGAGATTTATCTTCATTTAATTTCATAATTTAAAATCAAAACGATTAATTTGCTGATATATAGAGAGTTGCTGGCACATGCCAGCAACATGCCAGGTGTTTCTCTAGGGTGTAATTTTTTAGGGCCACAAGCTATTCTGAGGCAATAACAATGATGAGCCCCACTTACAGATCCCTTGAAATTCCAGCTTCTGCTGCTGGCTCATGAAGCTGGAAAGGGAACAGAGCATTCCCTGAGGCATATGGCAAGCTGTGGTCAATAGCTCCTTCCTACCTGGTCCCTTGGTCTCTAAGGCTGATGCAACGCTTTAATTATTCACAATACTTGCTGCCAAAGTCATTTTATACTAAGGCAGTGTTGTTTATCAATTCCCCAGTGAAAGCTTCCAGCAGTCAACAGTTTTTGGCATGAAACTTCAGAGCTGAATCCTGCTATTGAGCTACTGAAAATGGCTTCCACTAGCAGACTCCAATTCCCTCAACACAGTAAAGGATCCTCTGAGGCATTACATCGGTGACCTTGTATGGTGTTTCTGCCTCCATGGTCCTATCTGGTCAAGAACTGTTACTAGGACCAATTTTCTTTCTCCGTGACCATAAATTCATGTTAATTCTCTGCCTGTGCAAAGTACTTCTACCTGAGGTAGATAACTCCTGTCCCCCTCTTATCACTTACAACTCCATCCTCACTGAAGACTTTCATGCCCCTTGAAATTTCCTATTGTTTGCATGCTCGGCACCGGAGAGAACCTTTGTAACATATAGAGAATTGTTTCTCAAATTTAAGTACTTGTTGAAAGCTTTTAAATAGGGATCCTCTGAAGTTCAGCTTCACCCTTTGTTTCCAATTTATTTATCATTTAGATTTTAGCATACTGAAGAGTTAAATGCCTACATAGGTGTTCTTTCTGATTTCTCTGCCCTTCAGCAATGCATCTGTGTGTGTTACTATCATATTCAACTTGCATAATGGCAGTATCACTACTAGTCACGGAAATAAGATTCATTGCCAAGATATGAATATTCATATTTTGGGAGGGGTACTTGAGATTGAACCTAGGGGCACTTAACCGCTGAGTTACGTCCTAAGCTTTTTTATTCTTTGAGACGGGGGAGCCTTGCTAAGTTGCTTATGGCCTCACTAAATTGCTGATACTGGCTTTAAACTTTGTTTGGATCCTTGTGCCTCAGCCTCCCAAGCCACTGGTATCACAGGCATGTACCACTGCACAAAGCTGTGAATCTTCACCAATGTTTAAAAACATTGGTGAAGATTCCAGATGTAACTTGCAGAGAATATTTCCCTTTCTGTTTTAAATTTTTTCCCTTTAGTTTTCTTTTGGTTATCAGACATTAACCATATTGACTTATTTGAATATGAATAATTAAAATATGAACCTGTTTTCTGAAGTGTGAAAACAGGCAGGCTAGCCATAGGTGCAGCTGATGGTAAATCACTTAAGGCCGAGCATCAACAGAATGACACCTGAAGTGAAACTGTGCAACAGCTTTTCTTTTTCTTTTTTTTCTTTTAAAAGAGAATCAACTTCATTTAGTTTTTCACATGGCTTTCTTTGCTCTGACACTTCATTGTGTATGTGGTGCTGATGTTCAAATCCACATCTTCACAAATGCCAGGCAAGCGCTGTGGGTAACCCATCTTTCAACTCTCTGTAAAAAAATCTTTATACCTGATTGATACAGAATGTTTCAGTCAGGAATGTCACTGTTTTGACCTAAGCACTGATGAACAATTTAGGGGAGGAAAAGTTTATTTAGAGGATCCCAGTTTCAGAAGTCTCAGTCCATGGACAGCTGACTCCATTCCTTGGGTCACGAGGTGAGGCTTAACATCATGGCAGAGGAGTGTGGTGGAAGAATGTGGCTCAGGACATCATACCAGGAAGTAAAGAGAGAGACTCCACTCACCAAGGACACAATAATACCCCCAAGGCACACTCCCAGTGACCCACCTCCTCCAGCCACACACTTTCTGTCTGCAGTTACCACCCAGGAAATCCTATGAGGAGAATCAGTGCACTGATTAGGTTAAGGTTCTCAAAACTCAGTCATTTCAGCTTCAAATGTCCTTACATTGCCTCACACAAGAGCTTTTCAGGACACCTAATATTTAAAATATAATAATAGTAAAGAAACATTGGAACCCCAGCCTGTTTCATCACCACCCCCCATCCTATTGCTTTGCAGATGGCATGGCATGAGTAGCCCTTCTTTAGCACATTGCTCCCACCTGGTATATGGTGCCACAATCAGCCCAAAAAAGAGGATCAAGCTAAAAATGGACTCTAACCTACAAAACTGTAAGCCAAAATAGATCTCTACTTTTGAGTCGATTATCAGATATTTTGTCAAAGTAATGAAAAACATAATGTGTACACACACACAAAATCCTTCAAAGTATATGAAGTATATTTTGAAATAATGCTCTGTTTGTTTGTTTGGTTTTGTAGAGGATGTTGAACATCAAAAGGATGGTCATTATTCTAATGAGATATTGAAGAAACATTCCCAGAATAGAACAGGGCACAGGGAGAAGAAAAAGAAAATTTAGAAATATGATACTTGGTGCTGTGACAAAACACCTGATGCTAGACATTTTATGCAATAAATAGGTTTACTCAGCTCCCATTTTTGGAAGCTGAAAGTCTTAGATTCAGTGTCTCTATCTCTTTGGCCTCTGGTGAAGGCTTCATGGCAGACAGGATCACAAGGGCAGGAGTCCACACGAAGAGGAGATTACACAATGAAACAAGGAAGATAGAAACATTCATGTACCAGGCTTACGTTGTTCATAACAACCCATTCACATGGAATCTAACTTATCCTGCAAGACTTAGATCCCATAAGAATAGGGTCCCATAACCTATTTACCTTGCTCCAGGCATTATCTCTTAAGGGCTTCACCACCTCCCAATACCTCCACAGTGGGGACCTGGTTTCCAGCACATGAACCTTTGAGGATCACACTCAAACCACAGCACTATGTCAATGGAAAAATGAGAAATAAGCTCCTTACTCATGGGATTTGTGTGTGACAGATCAGCTTAGCCAGTCCTGGTACCACTGACATTTCTACTTTGATCTCTTTGGATTATTTTGCAACAGAGTATGCTTCAATATAAATATTTATGGTTTTCAGTTATTGAGGAACTAGAAGTTGTCAAGATTTCTGTTCTTGCTGTGGAGCATCAGGGAATGATACTTGCACACCTAAGTCCACAGGGAGATGACTCTAATGTCAGTGGTGTATGGTTAACCAGCATGGTATGTCTGGAGTCAGTTCTGTTTAGTGCAAAGTGTAAAGGCCATTTAGAGTCCCTCATTAGATCATGGGAACCCACCATGAAAAGCACCCTAAGGCTGAAGACATCTTCCAGTCATCTACATCATCCCAGCTATCAAAGGAAACAAAACCAACTGGTTACTGAGATCTAACCTTGATCAGTAACTTTAGATAAATTGTTCTGTTTTACCATTTGTCTTCATAGCCTCTGTATTATTTACTATACCCAATTTATTTAAAAAATGTAATTAACCATGCGTTTTTCATGTCTTTTTGAGTATTTCCTATTGCATATATTTTGAAAAGGAAGAATGGATATTCTGTTTTTTAATTCACCATTCTGTAATGTGGAGAACTTCTGAATTGTGTTTGAAGGATCCCTAACCTGAATAACTTAAATATTTTAAAATAAAGTTGTTAAGGTCATTTTTTCTTAATTTTATAACTTGTACAAATAAAACTTGTATCAATCTTAGAACTTCACATGTTGTAGCCACATCAATCCCTTGTTTCAAAAAAATATTAAAATTTTCAAAAACATCCTTCTGTTAATCCTGAGCTCAATAAAATTATTAGAGCCCTAGCCCTGAGCAGATGCTGGCACACATGCCCATTTCCGCATCTCCATTTTGTACCCATTTTTAAAATGTTGATACAGTCTATCCTGGAGTTTCAGGGAGGACAAGATGTCTCTGAACAATGAAATTATCAAATACATTGTATCATAAGAAGTTGAGCTCCTCTGAGAAAATGAGCATGGACTTTCCTGATCATTCATACCTTCCCACAAAAATTCATATGATCAGAAGTAAATCCCAAAATATAAAGCACAGGTCCTTGCCCTCATCAAGAGAAGTACCACTGTTACTGTGTTCTTTTCCTTCTCATCATTCCTCAGTCCTTAAATTTCCCATCTACATGATGGAATGCTCTCACCCCCCAAAACTCCTGAAATATTATCAGTAAAGCCTTCTCCACTCCAAGATGGTAGATCAAATTGGCTGTAATTTCTTTTACTATCTTTAAAGATATGTTCCATTTATATTTGTTTCTATTTTTATTTGACATGGCTATAAAGAATATTTTTCGATAGATTTACATTATTCCAATAGACTTTTTGAATATCATGTTGTTCCAATAATTTGAAATACTATCTTAATTTTATTCCAAAATACAATACCTATTATTTTGTATTTTAGGGATTTGGGTTCAGTTCCACTGTTATGTCTACTCTATAGCTAATATCACATGTTGGTAATTATTTTAGCTTTATTCTTTATTTTAGTACAACCCAAAAGCCTTTTCCCATTTTTTTTTTTTTGGTCCAGCATTACTTGTGCATGTTTTGCACATTTGTTTTACAGTTTCAACAAACGTGTCTAGTTAGAAAGGACATATGAAGTAATTTTACAGGGAACTTCATGATGTGTAAGTTGATTTGTGGAAAGTTGAGATCTTTAGGATGTTGACATCATTGGACATAAGGTAGGATTGCTGACATGAGATGAAAATATTTCTAGAACCGAAGAAGGACCTTCAATAGGCCAGGTTTCCATCCCATCAGGATAGAAATACTTATAATTCACAATGCACCATATAAAGCATTCAGATATGTATTGCTTCAGAAGCAAGAAAAATTTTGCCAAAAAATAAACACTGCTCTAGTCCCATTTAGCAAAGCTTAAGAAAACTCATAAGAATACAAAATCTCCAGTAAGAAAACACTGGTACTCTCAAAGGCTCTGGAGACTGAGATAAGAGGATCCCAAGTTCAAAGTCGATCTTAGCAATTTAGCAAGACCAAAAGCAACTTAGCAAGACCCTGTCTCAAAATAAAAAAATTAAAAATGGGCTCAAAATGTGTTTCAGTGTTTAATGGTCTCTGAATTCAATTCCTGGTTTGAAAAAAAAAGAGTGTGAAATACAAAATAAACAGTTCTGACAGTCTAATACGTGAGTCGTAGAATTCTTTAAGATTAGGATGGGTAAAGGGATAGAAAACATATTTAAAGATATAATTGCTAAAAATTTTCCAGATCTGTTGAAAACAATAAGTGTATGCATCCAAGAATCTAGCCAATCCTACTCATAAAACAGTGAAAACTATACTAAAATATAGCATAATAAATTAGTCAATTGCGCTAATAAAGCCAAGACTTGAAAACAGTCAATAAGCAAAAGTCTTGTATATACCAAGGAAATATGTAAGAATTAAGAAGACTTCTTATCAGAATAATGTAATTGAGAAACAGTGGAGCAACACAAAAAATAAAAATAGCATATGACATCACATGTGGAAACTGAAAAAACAATTTTTGAATGCACAAAGATAGTGAAATGTACCAGGTGTGGTATCTTATGAAGGGAGGAAGTGGGGAGCTATCAGTCAAAGAATACAAAATTGCAGAAATGTGGATGAACAAGTCTAGAGCCCTTTTGTTCTTACAGCATGAGGACTAGAATTAACACTATTGTGTTACACTGAGGATTTTTATGAAAAGAATAAATGTTAGTCGCCCTTGACAAAAACAGGGAAGGGAAAATATTCTAGATTATGAATATGTTATTTTGTTTGATTTCATTAGCTAGTTTCCAATGTATGAGAAAGCAACTTGTTGTACAACTCAAATATATAGAGTGTATCACAAGAAATGTCAAACAGGTCCTGAATCTGCTGAATGGAATCAGACTGGCTGGCTTCATACTTGTGATCCTCCTGTCCCAGGTTCCAGAGCCACTGGGATTACAGGCATGTACCACCATGCCCTGCAATGAAAAGCTATTTTTTTAAATTTATTTGACATAGGTTCACATTATGGAGGGAATCATTGTTACATATTCATGCACACGTGGGTATTGACAAAGTAAGTTAAGGCTGATCCTAGTCCAGGATCTCCCCCTTCATCCACTCCCTACTCTCATGTCTCCTCTGCAATACTTCCATGTGACAGATAGACACACAGCCCTGATCCCTACTCAGTTCAGGACAACCTGGTTCACAGTGATTTCTGTGGCTCTTTGATTGATGTGCCGTACTGAGATTTTTCCACACGGTGGCGCACAATTCAAACAGTAGTCCAGGTCACAGCTCCTTGCAAATAGTCAAGTTCTGTTAACCTAATCAATATCTCATTGAGTTCTCTTCATCCTCAGAAAACATTAATGGATCATGTGAAGGTTTAATCCAGGTATGATTCGCTCTTCAACTGCCTTTGGTACCACATTAAAGAGTCTCACTTTAAATACATGATTTGGATCTTAAGTGAACTCCAGAAGCTGCCTGAGCATGATAATTCAGGCTAATAATACATTTGTTCCCTCACATGCAGGTCCTCTAGAGGAGGACTACCCAGATCTGTCATGGAGAGAGCAGATGGTTGTCACTGTGCCCAGCCTGACAGCATACTGTTCCTAAGAATAGACCCCCCACCACCTTCCCTGAACTTGAGTTTCTACTCTTCATCTGCTCTGCTTGGTTTGATCATAGGAAGGAAACTCTGATCTGGAGCTAGTAACCAGGAGACAGGAGCAGGTATTTTAGTGATTATTTGGGAATTGAATATTTTTGTGATAATTTGGTTAGTGTTTTATTAAAAAAAAAAAAAAAACGAAGAGGGACAGAGAGAGAGAGAGAGAGAAACAATTTTGTTCAGTTTTTCATGCGGCCTTGGTTGCTCCAAGACTTCACTGGGTACATGGTGCTAGGATTTGAACTCACATACTCATGCATACCAGGTAAGTGCTGGAACTGCTGAGCCACTGCTGCAGCCCTTGGTTACTGTTTTTAAAGACTTGGGTACTTTGCAAAATGCCCAAGTGGTGGAGGTGAACATCAGTGACCTTATTTGAGGATGCACTAATATGACACAGATTAAGTCAGTTTATATAAAGGCCAGTACAAAACTAGGTGGTAGAGGAGAAGGTGCCAGATGAGTCTGCCCCCAGCTGGTTAAGTCCTTCTTTGAGAGATGTAGATCCTGAGGTTCAGAGTGGAATCTCCAAGGGGAGACGGATGTGAATTCATGCTCTGTCATTTAATGGTATAAAATTTTGGAAAAAATAATCACCTTTGAAGCTGCAGTCTACTTATATCCCTATGCGTACATCTATATCTCAGTATATAAAAGGATTAAAACAAGTGAGCATGGTTAGCACTTGTGAAGTTATATAAACAGATCTGTGCAGTGCCTGAGTTCCTGCTCTACAGGACTTACAGGTGAGACCGGTACACAGGGTAGCCAAACCTTTTCTGTTTTCACTGAAATGCTTGCTTCAGGGCGTGGGGAGAAGAAGAGATCCATTTTGGGTGAGACTTTGGGAGAGTCAGAAAGGCACCATGTGCTATTGTACCAATAAACTAAAGTTTAAAAACAAAAAGGGAGGATAGACGAAGGAAGGAAGGAAGGGGAAAGGAAGGAAGAAAAAAGGGAGGGAGAGAAGGAAGAAAGGAAGGAGGTAGAGAGGGAGGAAAGGATGGAGGGGGAGGGAGGGAAGAAAGGAAGGGAGGGGGGAGAGAGGGAGGGAAGGAAGGAAGAGATGGAGAAAAGAACTGGAGGTGAAAAACCAAGCATGATTCTAAAGGAACCAGAAATGATTTGCTAAATACTCCATTTGGCTACATTTTTGGCCACTCTTCTTAATTGGAAACACTGCTAATCCCTTGGTAAATCAGAAAATTTATTGCTTTATTAGGCTCATAAGTTCTTAAATATTCTACGTCAAATCTTTGTATGAAAAGAATAGAAACTTTAGTTCTACAAATTTAACCAAGATTAAATAATTGGATGACTGTTCCCCCATTTATATCCCAAGCAGTTTGTCTCCAGAATTAGGAACAAGAAATTACAATAATTTCACCTGATTCATGGACTCTTTGAGTAAGTTTACTTATTGGGTTACAAGTGTGATAAGATCTTAGATTAGATTGCAGATGATCTAAAAAATCTTCAAACCAGCTCTACTTTTAAATGGCTGTGAAAATTAATCTCTTAGAGGCAAGAATCAAAGCTTTGTTTCAATTATATCTTGCTTATGTAAGAGCCAATTACACTTTAAACTCATAGGAGTAGATTCCAATGCTTTAAAAATAAATGTAAGCCACAAAGGAAGAAAAATTGTGAGTCCTCATCTGGAAGGATTATAAACAAATATGTCAATGTGGATGAAGCACTGAGTACTTTCATAATGTCCTGTTTGGGATGTCAGTGTCTACTGTGCTTCATCTATATCACAACCATTTGGAAACTTTGGTGCAATGTTGTGACATTTTGTGTTCAGTTGATGGAGATTCTCATACACATAACAAAGTTCATCATATTTTCTTCCATTAACCTTTATCAATGACAGTTAATATTTGGTGCCAGTATAAGTGAAGCCGTAAGTTCAGGTGGAGGTTCCTGCACATTTCATATACAGATAAGATTATTTTCAAATGAAAATAATGGTGTTAAATATTCTCCTGTAAAGATAAAAGTCCCTGTTTAAGAAACACTAGACATGACTTTTCAATTCCTATATGTTCCAAAGAAATACGAGGTCTTTCCAGTCCTTGCAACAAAAATCAAACTGAAAGGTAGTATACATTAGAATACACACACAGCATTCATCAACTAAAATTACAGTTTGCTACACCACCATTTTTTTTCATGGCATGTTTCACTTCTGCATTCCTCAGGGTGTACATCAAAGGGTTCAGTAAGGGTTTCCCAACTGCGTAAAACACAGCCACTTTCTTGTCTGTTGGAAAGGTGTATTGGCAGGTAAGAGTATATAAATATACAATGACCAAAAAAGATGACAACAAGAAAGTGGGAGGTGCATGTGGAAAGGGCTTTTTACCTTCCTTGTGCACTGTGGTTTCTCAGAGAGTACAGGATGACAATATAGGAGGTAAGTAAAATTGTGGAGTTCACCATGGATATGACCCTGCTGTTAAACACTACGAGTAAATTAATGACATAAATGTCCCCACATGCAAGTTTCAACAAGGACTGCAAATCATAAAAACAGTGATTAGTCACTTTGAGGCCACAGAAGGATAATCTCAAAGCCAGGACAATCTGTGCTAAAGAATGAATGCAAGATTCCCCCAGGCCAGAATCACCAGCACAATACAAACTACAGATGTGCTGGCTCACGATGACTGTGTATTGCAGGGGCTTACAAATGGCTACGTAGTGATCAAAGGCCATGAGGACGAGCACAAACATCTCTATGCACCCAAAGAAGTGACCTGCAGAGGTTTGGGTCAAGCGAATATTGTAGGTAATGGTCTTCTCAGAAAGGGCATCCACAATCAATATGGAGGCTGTGGTTGTCAAGAAGCAAGTGTCAGCCAAGGATGGGTATATTTGAAAACAATACATGGGGCTCCCAAGTATCTGTCTTGTTTTTTTTTTAATGGTCACCAGAATGAGAAAGTTGTCCAACAGAGGTAAAGAACCAAAAAGATCCCAGATATTGCCTTCTGCTTATTAGCATCTTGTGTTTTCCCAAGTAGAATGAATTGTCACCCTGCTATTATGCATCACCATGCCAGTGGCTGTAGGTAGCATGCAGTTGATAGGTCTTTATCTGCTTGTCAGCATCTTGTGTCAACCCAAACAGAATCAGTTAAGTCACCCTGCTATTACACATCATATACCAGTAGCTGTAGGCAGTGTGCGGTTGACAGGTCTTTAATCTAGGGAGAAGACATTATGTCTTGAGGAGATCATGGATGAACTTCTAAATTCCTAGTTCTGTTCCATGCTATGCTATCTCTAACTGCCTCTGGAGTAAACCAAATATCTGATCAATCATTGTTAAGCAAATGCCCAGACAGCTGCAAGATTAATATATTGACTTGAAAACCCATTGTATTGAACCAAAGCTTTTGGATCTGTGGAATAAAAAATAAATGTCCTTCAAATATTTTATTCTACCTATATTGAGAACTGCAGAACTTGCTCTTTCCTTAGGTAAGTGATGTAAGTGCTATGAAACCTAGTCTTTGTATAACAAAAATGGAGTGCAAATGGTTGCCCTGCTTTTTTAGGTTCTCAGGAGACTATCAAAGTTTTATACCCACACCTATTCATACATAAGCACATACATTGCGTGTATTAATGCATTTTACCTCTATACTCTGAAATCTGAAAAAAAATTCCAATACAATTATTATTGGAAAATTCTACCTGACAAAAATCCTCTCAGATCAGTTTGCTCAGTTTTGTGTCCATTATCTCTGGTCCCTTTAGTATCTTGGATGAATTATGCTCTACGAAGAATCTATTTTGACAACCATTTACCTATTTTCATTGTGACTAATACATCAGTTTACTGACAGTGATGATATAACAAAGGTCTGAATAATTATTTGAGATGAGCATAATTAAAGGAAACTGTATTTTAATCTCTTTTCTCTACATTTAAATGTTTTTCATTAGAATATTGAACTTCTTTGCCTATAAATTGGATGTGTTATAAAATTTCTAACATGTTTATATCCTAAGAAGTGTCTTTTTATTTCCCTCTCATATGTGTCCTGAGTTCATCAGAATTCTTTCTCTGAAAACATTATATTCTTTTTTTTTCTTTTTTTTTATTTTTGAACAACCTTACAAGATTTTAACAAAATAATACAAAATGTGTATAAAATGTGTAAATATTCTGGATATTGCAATTATCCCCAGGAGTGTCCCCCCCCCCAATTACCCT
>PVKS010034285.1:0-21008 GCA_004027875.1 Aplodontia rufa | reverse complement strand
GTTGCATCACTTCAATGACAGGACTCTGTATAACTAGTTTACAATTTAATAATCTGTCCTATGGGGCTAATGTGTCAAAGCAGCTTGGGTTGATCCTTAATGGCACATGGACCTCTGAGTTCAATAATCTTACTCAGATCTTGCGGAGGGAGATATCTGCCGTCAATGCTTCTAGGGTCGATCTTGCCACTAATTTGGATGTTCTATCTTGGATCTCTAAGACAACTAGTTTGTAAAGAATTGGGCAGGTGCAAGCGCTTTAGCTATATTGTTGGGATTGGGCATGCTGCTCCTGGTTCGGATTGTACTTGGTCTTTGAGTGTCTATCCGAAGAGACCGCCATATTGTCCAACAAGCCCTAGCCGCTCTAGAGGCTGGCAGCTCCCCTTAAGTGTGGCTCAGTATGTTAGACCGGTAGTCAAAGACGGGCAATGAAGGAGGTGGCCGTATACCAACCTAAGACAGAAGTTGCAGCACGCTCTGCAGTCTTTGATGATGGGTAAGGATATGAGCTGACCCCTTGGCCTAAGACAGGCACAGTCTATTGCCATTTCATAAAACTAAGAAGGGGGAGCTGTCGGGGTGTCCGGGACCCCAGCCCTGGAGATAGGCTGCTTGAGATGGCGGCTGGCACTGAGCCAGTGCGATCTGGCGTAAATGAGGAAGTGATTCTCATTGGTCAGGGGCTTGCATGCCCAGCGCCTGATTCTTGAATGCGCATGCCTCATTATAGCAATGTGATTGGTTGAGAAAAGGTTTTTTTCTGTGTGACTGTAACTTCCCGGAAGAAGGGAAGAGAGAGGAGAAAGAAGAAGGTCGACCAAATAAAAGCTCTCCCAACCCAACCACGTGTTGCGTCTTCTCTGCGGGCAGAGGGAACGCGATAAGAAAGAATCAATCTTACTTATTTTTTCACTTAGTTTAATTTTTACCTAGTTGTGTATATGGCCCTTGGGCTTGAATCCAGGTTCTGGAATATGTCAGGCAAACACTTTGCTGCTGAGCCACTGCTCCAGCCCCTCAAAACTTTTCTTAAATAAATATACTGTACTTGGTTTCTTTCTTCAAGTACTTGTCATAACAATTAGAACTTATTTTCAACATCTTTTCTTGACTCACTGAAATATCAAAATTATGAATGTTGCAACTTTGTCTATATCATTTTCACTTAGGTGCTTTAATATCATGACAATTTCAGCTGTCAAATCATGAAATTTATAAAAGAAATAATAAATAAGCTAAGAAAATAAGATAAACCTGAAATCATAAATGTATAACATTATGAATTACTCTTTTCATATTTAAAAGGCAAAATTTAAATCTTGAGAATAAATTTCTGCAACACAAACTTCCAGGGCAATCCTAAAAGGACATTTTTGGATGCCGTCCTTCTGATATATGGGATTCTTTAATCATGTCTCCCTTGTGAGTTATACCACTCGCTCTAAAGAGTGCATGGGCATCCATTTTGCTTCTCAGAGCAGCACAAGTGTTAGTTTTGATATGTGACTTAGTCCTTAGCTATCTTTAAGATCATTTTTCTTCACATATGCAGCTATAACTTTGAGAATTTCTAAAGTGTTTCTAATCTAATATTCCTTGAATTAGAGAATTGAGAGTTGACTGAGAAGTATCCAAGGAGAAAGATGCTTACCATAATATGATTCTTAGCTCAAAACTTCATCCATCCATAGCTTTAAAAAGACCCAAGACAACCGACCTGCAGGTCAGGGGAGCAAGGCACATTTTATAGAGAAGGATGATTTGAGCCTATAAAAATTTCCTGTAGTTTATCATTTCTCTTTAAAGAAATAATAGCTTTAAAGCCTAGTAACTGAGGACCCAAAGGGAATATTTTTTGGATGGTTTCACTAAAAACACTTTTTAAAATACCCAAAGAATAATGGAAAGTAGATAGTCTTCCCTCCCCCACATCCATCTCTTGAATAGTGAGGCAAACTTACCCTACACTTTTTTTTCCTTCTTTTTTTTTTCTGTTTTAGTGCAGAATCACCCAGGGATCCTCTAGCACTGATCTGCAATCTTTGTTTATTTCTTTTACTTAAAGACTGGATTTTGCTAAGATACAGTTGCCCATCCAACTTTGAACTTGAGATTCTTCTGCCTTAGCCTCCAAAGAAGCAGGGAATTTTAGCCTGTGCTACCATACCCAGACCCCTAGATTTTTCTATAGCAAATGATGAGAAGTCTGAAGAAATTTCATTGGCATAGGTATTAGAAAATATGGTAGGTATCTTTATCTGGACTTTAACACCACAAAGGAATTTGCTTCCTTATCAACTTAACTATTGATATGACAAAATAGACTAAGTCAAAAGTTGTATATATTTCTTTTTGAGATGCTAAGTAAGATATCTAATTAATTAAATATTGAATAGCACTTTGATTTTTAAAAAGCATGATGTTTTCATGGGAACATATGGGATTTGCATTTGAAAGACATGGTCCTTGGGGCTGGAGCAGGGTTCAGCAGTTACAAAGCTTGCAGGGCATGCGGAAGTACGCTGTTCAAACCCCAGCACCACGTACGCAACGAAGTGTCTGACCAACAAAAGCTATACGAAAAACTATAAAATTGATTATGTTTCTCTCTCTTACTGTCCCTCTCGCAAAAGAAAAAAAAAATAAAGACATGGACCTTAACCTTGGTTTTGTTCCTACCAGGCTGTAAAACTTAGAAAATAAAACCAGCCTCTGAAAATCACATTTTGTTAAAAATAATAAAAAGAAGTTTACTAGATGATCCAAACTCTTTCTACATCATCAGCTTCTTAGTTATAAGAAACTGAACATACTCTATTTGGTTAAGTAACATCATAAAGGATATTGATACTGTATAACATATCTTATCTCCATGAGGACTTAAGAATTAGTGAAAGAGCCTCCTCCACAAAGTGAACAGATTAGAGAAGCCAAGTCACCTGCTGATGAAATTGAAGTAAAGAAAGTCTAGAAAGTAATTTTCTGGACTCTAGATTGGGAAGGTGTGAACTCAGGTGGTTAATCTGCAAATGCAGAAAGTCATTTGTATGACATTAATTAAATTTTCCACCTTGCATAAAGATGTTTTGATATCATGGAAATATAGTTTTGATCAATCACAGTACTAACAACAAATGTCTTTTATATGCAAAGTTCTGAGTTAGGAATTGAAGGGACACGTTCTTTTTGTTCATCAGTACATTTTGCTACTTCAAATCATGACAGTGCCAACACAATTAATTGAGTAGAAAAACAATCAATGAGGTCTTTTGACAAATGATTCATACATGCAGTTTGAGTAGTAGAAAAAGGCAAATAATTACTCATTGAATGGTACAGCTAGAGATATTAATTATATTTAGAGCTAGAAGTCGAAACTTTCACTGAATATACTCCTTCTCCAGGGGTTCATGAAGGATCAGAAAGTAGGTGTTTCTTATTTTTTAAATTAATGTTTAATTTTTAAAAATTGTATGCAATTATGTATTTTTAGATAATCAATAAGTATTTTTATGTTTTACCTGTTACATTTCCATCTTATTGATACTGTTAGTTGTTCTAGTTGGTCTGAGTTGGTTTAGTTGAAGAAATTTTCTTTTTTTTTTTTTCCATTCCATGGAAATATTTACAATATTCTGAAACTACAAAGTAAATTTTAATTAGGATTTCCTTTGCATATTACCTGAATATTTGAGAGAGATATATATGGCACAGTTGACTACCAGTTTCACTATTTGTGGGTAGCCAGCTGTTCTTCTTTTGTTGTATAACCTCTAAAGTAGGTCTGAGGATGGAGATTCATTGAAGCTAATGTGACTCTCATGCTAGGACCAATTCAAAAGTTTATGTGCTCCATTCCCTCCTATTTACATCCATAATGATCATACTAATTTACATTCCTACCAGAAGTTTATAAGGTTCCCTTTTCTCCACATTCTCACTCACATTTATTATTTATTTTTAAAAAAATAATAATCATTCTAAGATGAGATGTTATCTCATCATAATTTTTATTTGCATTCTCCTGATGGCTAATGATACTGAGAATTTTTTTCGTAAATTTGTTGACACATTAGTTTTATCATAAGTAATTCACTTCAAATTGTCAAATCATCTGAATAGACACTTCTATTGAGAAAGCATTTTTTAAAATAACTATGGCTTCCCCTATCTTCATAGTTATCTATAAGTAATCTTTCATAGTGGGCTATACAATGTAGTAATTGTAAAGAGAGATGAGCTTTAAATAAAGTAGCAGGCTGAGGTGGGATTACACAGGAGATGAAAGCAAGTGGGATCCCAGTAATTGTGCAAGACATGGAAAAAAAAAAAGGAAGAATAATTCAGGATGTCATTCCCTGGACTTAGGAATAAAACCAGACAAAAGCCAGTTCTATGAAATAGGTAATTTACTGTGTTTGTGAAAAATGTTCCCAAACATGTTAAATTAGTATTTTGTTAAAAATTTTCATGATCTATAGTCATATAAAATGAAAGGTGGCAATATGCCCTGAAAATATTCCATTTTGATATATGGATTATTCTGAACTAAAGCCCTTGAAAAACATCAGATGCATGAAGAAAACTTTTTATTTTTCTATCTTCCTTAAAACAGATGTTTGAAACTTATTTTGTGAAATTTGCTTTACCTGCACCAAGAGAAGAGAAACATAATTTGATTTGTTCAAAAAGATCTCATACAAATGAATATCTTCCTTTAGCGTACCCCATATAATATAATTGTTTTTCCACAGTTTTTTGATTCAATGTAATATAGAAGCATTTGAGTTTTACCATTTATTTGGGTCTTCATTTATTATCAGCTTGCACATCACATAAAACATTAAATTTGTATGACATTTTCTTGTTAATTAATATTGTATCAATTTAACTCTCTGGTCTGGTCAAGGACCCTAACAGAATAGAGGAAAATGCTGAAAGTTAACTGATAAGAAGAAAATAACTTCTCTTTATTATCTATTTTACTTTCATTTCTTCTTAATAATCAAAACATCAGATGATAGTTTAGTTGAAGTTAAGTGAAAATTTGTATTAATAATTTAAAGAGTTCCAATAAGATAAAATGTGAATCACTAAAATTTTGTTTGAATTATCATCATCTTCTACTATCCCTAATATTCTTATAAATCATATAGTAAATTTATTTGTAATTCTTCCTGTAAATTAGCAAGGAAATATACACTATTGCTTTTAAAAATAGCAAGTTAATTTTATACAAAAATGGATATAGCTATAGCAATAAAGATTCCTATAATGAAAATTACAATGCCTCCAAAATAGAGCTTAATATTTTAAATTACCTTTTCACAGAACAACTTTGCCTATACAAATGACTAAAAAACTCCTTTGAACTGAAGTTTGTGATTAAAACATTTATGTATATATATCATCCAAAATAATCAGGAAAATCTTCTAGTAACATGTTTATGATACTATTTCTCTATGGAAATAGAAAAAGTCTTTTGTATGAGATATTATTAAATTGAATACTGTGATCTATTTATGCAAAATTGTCATATCTAAATATGTTACTTATAATCTGTTCAATTTTCCTCTGTGCCTTTCTTCTTCCTCTAATTCATTGTCCTTCTTTTATTGAATTTTCAAAATCAATATTAATGTGCTATCTGTTCTTCTCTAACTTTTTCCATTTCGGCTTTTGAATCTAAATGTGGATTTCCTATTTACAGTTAGGTGTAGATAAAATATTTTTGTGTTTCTGCACAGTTAAGGCTTTATGAAAACATTTTCCTGAAATGTGAAACTCTTGTCTAACAGCTAGCCTTACATGTTAATTTACAGATCCTTTTACACTAAATGAACTACAAGAAATTTTACCTAAGTTAGAAAGTATGTTCATATTCATGAATAAATGTGTTCTAGTGTTTTGGAGACAAGTCTGACTGTGAACACTGGGATTACCTATACTATGGAAAATTTATTTACATATAAATATGTAAGAGTAAGGATTCAATCTCAGTACCTTCCAAGGGCCC
Organism: Aplodontia rufa; assembly: GCA_004027875.1. Classification (NCBI taxonomy): domain Eukaryota; kingdom Metazoa; phylum Chordata; class Mammalia; order Rodentia; family Aplodontiidae; genus Aplodontia; species Aplodontia rufa. The sequence goes on along the minus strand of PVKS010034285.1, from coordinate 14,988 downwards.
TATCAGAAAGTAAAGATTAAGGATTAGGCAATAAAGATTAATAAAATTATGAAGTACAAATAACAATAATCAATCTGCCTCATCCAGAATAGCATATGTAGACATTTGATATAAAATTTATATGAGTGTATACTTAAAAAAGATACCATGGAGACTGGAGCCTGGCTTGGCAGTTACAGTACTTGCACAAGGATGCAGGTTTGAACCCCAGTACCACTTAAACATGCACTACACAGCTGTCAAAACACGAGGGTGACGTGGGAAACTGAATAAAATTTATTCTTTCTCTCTCTCTCTCTCACTGTCCCTCTCTCTTTCAAAATATTGCTATCATATTTGGAACAAAAGTGTCAAAAACATTAGTCACATTCAAAAATTTGAGTTGTAGAACAGTTTTTATTAATAAAGTATTTAATAAAAATTACATTAGAAAAGGAGTAATGGAATATTTTTGGAGAGTGTAGCAAAAATAATGGTGGTTAAAGGAAATAATTATTATTATTTCAGTGTATTATAGGTTAATATGTGGGAATGAAGGGCTTTGGAACATTGCACTCTTTACCAAATAACCTTTAATTATAACATCCTGCAGAACTATGGTACAATATAACAACCATTATGCTGATGATTCATACAGTCAAGGTACAGAACAAATATAAGACTCATACAAAATAAATTGTATTCTTTGAATTTATTTTGCTTTTCTTTTTCTAGAAGTCTGCCTTACAAGTTTAAATTCATAATTTCAGATGTTCCTGTTTTCTAAAATATACATAGATTTTCTTTTCTGCATGTTTTTAGTTTTATCAACAATTGTTAACATGTTCTATTCTCATGTCTATTCATTTCTATGTATTCTTTTAAAATCTCATATACGTTTTCTTCTTTGACCTACAGATTATTTACAAATGTGCTATTTAGATTTAAATAGATTTAAATATTTAAATTTAAATATTTCTGATTTTCCTGTTATCTTTTTACTATTGATTTCCAGTTTGATCTTGTTGTGACTTAAGAAAACAAATTTTTTTAGATTTGTTTGAGAGTGTAAATTCTAAAGTCACTTCAAAAAATGTGTTGCCTGCTGGTTGTGGTTTGGATGCTCTGCAAATGTTGAATAATAATTGCTGTACCTTTGTTGATTTTCTAACTATTTGGCTCTATTAAATGTTAAAGTCTCCAACTTTGGATTTGTTTATTTTTTCTTTTTCTTCTTTCACATATTTTCAGCTCTGTATTTTGACTTACACTCATTTAGGATTCCAAGTCAGGAATAGTGGTGCACATCTGTGATCCTAGCAATTCTGAAGCCAGAGGCAGGAGGATGTCAAGTTAGAGGCCACCTGGGACAACTTAGCAAGATCCTGTCCCATAAAATGAAAATAAAAAGGATGGGAATATAACTCAGTGGTAAAGTACCCCTGATTTATTCCACAGTACCACAAAAACAAAAACAGAAGAACACAAACAAATGAGGCACACACACATTTAGAATTGTTATTTCTTCTTCATAAATTGGTACTTTGATTGTTATATACTGCTCTTCCTTGTGATATATTTAACTTGAAGTCTGTTTTGTCTAATATTAATATGCTCCATTTCATTAATATTTACATGTTTTATATTTCAAACCCTTATCCTGAAAGTATTCATATCATTACATTCTAGGTAGCTTTCTAATATATAGAATCTAATTGGGTCATGCTTTCAAATCCACTAAGCACATATTAATTTTTAAATTAATGTGTTGAGGCTACTTTCATTTATTGAGGTCTCTGAAATGTTAGGACTTAACTATGTCCTTTTACATTTTGTTTTCTGTGTATTTATTTTGTTCTTCATTGGTGTATTTAGTATTTTATTATTACAAGTATAATTTCATTTTAATTTTCTTTATTGATTTTAAGTATCTCTGCATAGTTTTGGGGTGCTTACAGTACATATTACATTTTAATAATTTGTCAAAGTCTACTGGCATCATCATATTACCTATTCATTCAGGCATAGAAATCTTACTTCACTTTTTGTCCTTTTGCCATCTTTTGTTTATAAAAATTCTTTCCATAAGAATTTCCTCTACATACATTTAGATCCTCTGTCTCCTTCACATTATTATAGTGAAATACCTGAGAGTTATGGTTTATATCTCAGATGTCCCCCAAAAGCTTATGTGTGTGACAATGCAAGCATTTTCAGATAAAATGATTAGGTTATGCTAGGGAACAGCCTGATTGCTGAATTAACTAGCAGGTCCCAAATATTTGGGTGGTAACTGTAGGTAGGTTGGGTATGTTTGGAAGAGGTAGGTCACTGAGGGTGTGCCTTTGTGGTTTTTATTTTTTCTTCAGCGAGAGGCAATGTCCTGCTTCTTGTTTGGTTTGTCATGTCCTAAACTGCTTTCTTCTTCCACACCCTTCTTCTATGATGATCTGCCTCACTTTGGTCCCAGTGAATGAAGTCGACCATCTGTGGACTGAGATTTCTGAATCCTTGAGCATCAAATAAACTTTTCCTCCTTTAAAATTTTCTTGTCACATATTTTGGTCACAAAGATGAAAAGGCTAAGTACAACACTGTGAGTGGATAAATTTATAAAGAAAACCACTTATAACTCACCGTTTTGGAGGTTTAAGGCCATAGTCCCTGCATGGGCTCAGTTCTGGTAATGCCCATCTTGGCTGCATTTCTACATGGTGGATGGCTTTCACGAGAACTAAATCATGATTTCACAGGAACTACCTTAATCCTATCCAATGGCAAGGCCCCCAGTGACGTCCCATGATGTCTCAATTCTTAAAGGTCTCATTGATATTAACGGTACCAAGCTTCCAACATATGAAAGCTTAGGGCCCCCAATGACTTGTACAATTGTCGAATATAATTTAGAAAACTGCAAATGGAAAAAAAATCTAGAGGTTTTTAACCATAGTTTTGCTTATTGTGCTTTTTTATACAAAATATCTTAATATATACATTTTATGTAATATATTTAACATAATAATATGTTATATACTATTATATACACATATGTTCCTGGAAATTTTTTATTAGATTACATTGAACATCTTGTATATATGTGCACATGCAATAATGTTAAGTGTAAGTTTCTAATTATTTCTATGCTTCAATGGTTGATATTAAGAAAATTTAAAGTGGAATACTTGGTTCATACTATCATTTCAGTTTTTATTTAAATGGAGCAATGTTATTTCAGCATTACTTAAATGTTTGAAAATTGTAGTTGATTTGACATAGTTAATGACAATTCTCAACTTCTAAAATTTTTATAAAATGATATTACAGTAAATTGACCAAATATACATTGATATTTTCGATAGATACAGAAGAAGGTGATCTTAGACATAAAAGTATCATGGACATGAAGGACAGAGCTGGTCAATAGTGCCTACTTTAAGATATATATATAATTTGAGATTCTTTAAAAGGTAGATTAATTATTAATAGTGGAATAAGTGGGTAAATAGTATTTTGGGTAAGTAAACATTAAAATGAACAAAGTTAACAAATGATTAATAAATTATTTTTCAAAAATGTGTATTAAATTCCTGTTTGTAGTGAAGACATTAACTTCACTAATAAAATTCAATGACAAGTAGAAAGATCTACAGTAAGCAAGTGGCTCAAATTATGGTATTTGCTAAGAAAGATGCAAAAGACGAAGAATACTTCAAAAAGGCATAAACACATCCATGAGTAGAAAGCTTTCTTAAGGCATCTGCAAGCAAGATAGCACAGAAATTAAGGCACATATTGGAACCAGATGAATTATATTTGAGTCACTATTAGACCTTGTGGAAGTCATTAATTCTCCGTGTGCTTCAGTTTCTACTTCTAAAAGGATTAAATAGTATTTATAAAAAAATGGAATGATACTAGGAATAAGAAATGTCTTATAAGTTTTTTTTAAAACATAAAGGTGATAACTTGGAGTCATTTTTTAAAATAAATGTACTTCCTGGGGAAAAGGGTAAAAAGCATTTCAAGCCAAGAATGAGCCAAGAAAGAACACAGTGATTTAGGAAATAAAATAGCTCTTTTGACACTGTAGTTCAGAGAGCAAGGGTGAGAGCAACAATGAAAAAGAAAATAAACTCTTACAACTTTTCTTTATAATTTGGGTGAAAGGGTTCCAAATGAACAGTAAAAAAATGTCAAGGACCAGAATCACAAGTGGCCATGTCATAATTATTATCCTTATTCCGAGATCAAGAGGAAGCTATGTGAGTTTTACAAACATTTCTTCTTTGTTTTTCTTTTTGTTTTTTTTTTTTTTTTTAAAGAGAGAGGGACAGTGAGAGAGAGAGAGAGAGAGAGAGAGAGAGAGAAAGACACGGAGAATCAAATTTTATTTAGCTTTTCATGTGGCTTTCATTTTTCTCACAGTTGCTGTATGTGGTGCTGGAGTTTGAACCTGCATACTTGTGCATGCTGGGCAAGCACTGTAACCACTGAGCCACCACTCCGGCCTCAACATTTCCTCTTTATTCATAGTTTTATTTTCCATGATTTCAGTTCCTGATTCCCAACTACAGTCTGAAAATATTAAGTGCAAAATTCTAGGAATAAAAATGTATAAGTTTAAATGCCATGGCATTCTGAGTAGTGTGATGAAATCTCAGAGTACTGTATTCCATGTTGTCCCATAAATGAATCATCCTTCTGTCCAGTGTATCCATACTGTATATGCCTGTTAATCATTGCTGTGGCTTGATATGAGATGTTCACCAAAAGCTCCCATTAATGTAGGCATATTCAGAGGTAAATGTTTTTATCATGAGAACTGTAACTTTATCAGTCAATCCGACTTTGAATGAATAACTAGATGGTAACTCTAGGCAGGTGGAACACGGTTGGAGGAGGTAGGTCACCGAAGGCCTGTCCTGGAAGGATGAATCTTTCCTGTGGCATCTTCCTCCCACCTTGTTTCCTAACACCACCTGATCTGAGCAGATTTCTTTACCAGGCCTTTTCTCAATGATGTGCTGCCTTACCTTAGACTCTGAAATCATAAACCCTAAATAAACTTTTTCTCTTCTAAATTGTTCTTGTCATGAATTTTGTTCATAGTGATGAAAAGTGAACTAAAATCAAATTTCATATTAGGATGAGGCTATTGTTGTGACTAACCTAATCACGTAGTTCTAAAGAATTTCATGCTTGCTGGTAGAAGGAATTTTGAAAAACTTGGAAATGTGGGTTGGAAAACACTTTAGAATGGTGTGAGCAGATTTTAATGCATGATTCTGTGGGAGTTCAGAAAATAAAAATGAATGTGTACTGTACTATGAGATTTCAGAGGGATTTGAGCATTCTTTTGTAAGTTGAATTCTGGCAAAAACCATGGCTATATTTTGTACATGTTTTGAGACTTTGTGTGAAGGTGAATTTAAAAGTTATAGACTACATAATCTGGCACAGAACATTTTAAGTCACCACAGCATTCAGTTGCTGGCATGGATCTTTCTGGCAGCTTATAGCTAGATTTAGTATGTAATTAATAACAGAAAACAGTAGCTGAAAGATGCTAACATTTTTCAATTTTGCTGGAAAGGTACACGTAAAACTGTGGTCAAGAAAGCCATGCTTACTGAAGAGATTGGAGTCCCTAAAGAAATGTTAAGTACTTTGCACAAGACAATAGAAAAGATATCTTAAGGACATCTCAGAAATTTGCAAGATTACATCTACTGCAGATTCCAGGATATAGAAAAGAACATTCCTTTGAAAAGAGATCATGGACATACCCTATTTGCATGAGGGACCTAAGAAATTGTTTCACCATGCTGAGAAATGCAGGTAGCATTCTGAAGACACTGTAGTCACTATCACAGGAGACCAAGTATTGTGCATGTTGGTAGCAGTCTTTGGCATCATCCATGTGTTAATGTTTCTTCAGAAATGTGGCATGCTGGAGTTAAGGAGTTATGAAACCTTCCACCAAGGTTTCAGATAAAGGCCTGAGAGTATAGAGAAAGTATAGTAGGGTCAAAGTCCCTGTAGGTCAACACATTAAACACTCAAAACTGGAATGGAGCCCTCAGAAATTTAGAGATATTGGGAACATGAACATGCCAACAAAAGTTGTGGAGAGAATGAAATTAGGAGAGTCTTATTTGCAAGGCTACTGGCAAGGCCAGAGTGGCAGGGTGGCCCAGGTCTTTGAAGCCAGGTGTGCTAGATGCTTATGAAAGGTTACAGGACCTGTTTGTCCAACTTGGTTTCAGTCTTATTTGGGCCCTGTTTCTTCTTTCTATGCTCTTGTTCCTGACTTTCAAATTGGGAATGTTTACTCTGTGTCACCATATATTGGATACATATAACTTGCTTTTGAATTTTATAATGTCTCAACCCAATAGTTTATTTTGAGTCTCAGAAGACAACTTGGACTTGGAAAAACCTCCTGGGTTAATGCTGGAAGGCACAGGTGATTGATTATGAGAACTGTAACCTAATCAGTCCATACTAGCTTGAATGGACTGACAGGGTAGTAATTGTAGGCAGGTGGGGCATGGCTAGAGAATATGGGTCTCTGTGGGCATATCCTAGAAAGGTGCATACCCTCTGTGGTGGCCTTTTTCCCATAATACTTCACGACCCTGCCATGTGCTGAACAGCTTTCCCCCACTGGGCTCAGAGCACCAGAGAACCAGAGCAATGGACCTAGTAATCTATGAATGGAAACCTTTGAAACTGTGATCCCCAAACAAACTTTTGTTCCCTTCAAAAGTTTTTGTCAGAAATTTTGTTTACAGATACGACTAAAACAGTCACCTAGTAGATCAGTTATCAGATCAATTGCCACATTCTCCTACTGATTGAGTTTAAATAACCCTTTTATAGTACTCTCATGCTGTGTAATGATACTTATGTTATTCATGTCTCTTAATCTCATCATATAGGTGTTATAACATTTCTTGACATAACAAGAAGAAAACGTATGTATTCAGTATAGTAATATACTTGAGAGTGAGAGAGTGACCTATATTTGCATAGCTTTTGTTATAATATATTGTAAAAATTGTTAATGCTTCATTATTAATGTTGTTAATCTATTCTTTTGCCTAGTTTATAAATTAAACTTTGTGCCTGGTATTATCTGAAGTATAAGGCATCCACAGGACCATCTTTAAATGTGTCTGCCTCAGATAAAGGGGGCAACTGTGAAGACAGATTTAATTTTAAAGAGATTCCTTTCTGCTATATGATTTCTGGGTTACCTCTAATTATTTCCCAGCAGTGCAGTGGAAAAGAGAAACTCCCTCTTCATCTCTTTCATGTTTGCTGGAATGAACTGACAATAGATTAAATAGGAGATAATATACAGATTTAAACAGGGAAGAAATCACAAAATGATGAAAATCACAGAGTGGATGTTATCCATTAATCCACTATGATTCAGAAATTTATATACCCCCACTTCATAGTGAGGGGGAGGAAAATGGGTAAGGTTGGGGAAATGGTTATCAATTTTAGGGGAACTCATTGGAGTCAGAGAGTATATAATGGCCTTAACAAAGCCTTTGGGCCAACAGAACAATTAGTGAATTATAAATGAATCATGAATATAAGATGTTAAAAGATTGAAATGGAGGAAAATGAAATCTGTCCTGGTATGTTGACAGAATTCAGTCTTTCTTTTTGTGATATGAGGTTACTTAATCACAGTTCAGGGAAGAAACATGAAATAACTATTTCTACTTTGGAAGGTCAGGATCTGAGAGAGATAAGGAACTGCAGATAGTCTCTTCCTGGTGCTTGGGATAGAGGAGAAAAATAAGACAAAGTTCGAGGGAATTAGATTCAAAGTCCATTCCTAAAGCCTTTTGTTTTGCTTTTTATTGAAATGCTCAGTATGGCAAATAAATATCATATTTGGAATGTCATTCTCTGATCCATAAAAGTAGATAGAATATAGACTTGAGGCCAGTGGTAAATTAACTTCAAGACAATTCTCTGGGTAAATTCCTAGGATTAAGATAATACAAATGGCAAAATTTTTCCCAGTGTGTGACATTCACTTCTGAACTACATTTTCAAAATATAAAATCTCAGATTGCATTATAAATAGGTTGGCGTTATGTAAATATTTATAATTACTCAGCAAAAACTATCTATAAAATAGAAATATGTCCAATTTGCTGTGAGATAGCCTTAAACTATTCCTCAAGTAAAAGCATCAGAAGAACCATCAGGTCATGAATTATATACAATAATGCTAAAGATGCGGGATAATAAACATGATGCATAAAAAGCATAAGGATAAATAGAAATGAAATATATATTTTATTCACCTCACCCATTTGTCTATCTTGTTTTTATTATATTTCTTTCTGAGAGAATAATTGCAAAGAATATAAAAATTTTAACAAATTGTATATATTTTTTTTACTTTCAAGTATAGTTGATTGTTCTCAAATATTATATTTTCTTTTTTCATAGATTAAACATTAAACTCAGAACTTTTGCATGCTAGGCAAGTGTTTTACACTGAACTGTATCCCTAGACCTTTTTTTAAATTTTATTTTCAGATGAGGTCTTGCTAACTTGTGAAGGCTAACCTCAGACTTGCAAATCCCCTGCCTCAGGATCCTAAAGAGCTGGGATTACAGGGAAGATGTGTTCCACCACATACAGCAATATTTTACTCATGATTATTTTTTAGAAAGATGAATGGTATTAAAATCATTGCCCTAGTCTTACATATTATTATAATATGTTCAATAAAAAGTAGCATCACATCTTGCAATAATTTTGTTGCTACTGCACAAGGTGTATGTTCTTATCCACTGATGAAAAATAATTATTGAAAGGTCTCAATTTTATTTCTTAGAAGGAATATTAAGCCTCTATGCCAAAATACGTATTAGAAGTATTGTTATTATGCATTATTATGAATTAAACCATGTTTTACCTACAATTTCCTCTAATATAACATGTGGAAAGATAAATAGCAATTATATATGTACATAATAAATCTATTTTACAGTACTTCTTACAGTATTTATTTTTATTAATCACTGGAATTTTTCTATGAACTCAGCCATCCAAATTTTTTTTACTAAAACAAGAACCATTTTATTTAATTTCTATTTTTAGGCTATCTGGGCAAAGGCCAAGACCATGTGCCTGTTGGGTTCTTAGACATGTTGAGAGTCAACAATTAGATCACCAGGTGACTGAATGATCTGAATAACTGTCCTCAGGTAACCAAGTTGACAAGTTGGTTGGTCTAGGAACTTCAGCAATGATGGTTCATTTTTTGCATTATGTGTTCCCTTACCACACAATAAAGCTAGACTTGGCCTCTTCACATTTTATTCTAAGGATTTCATAGAAAAGCAAGAAGATTAGTTCCTAATGTTTAAGTTCAAGTGTCTGGATAAATGGCATGAATAATTGTCCCATTGGCCAAAGCAAGTCATGTGGTGGTGGATCAGAGCATTGAAGGTGGGGAAAATATTCACTAGCATAGATATAAGGAGAGAGAAGAATGCAACCACTTTTTAAAACAATATCCTCCATCATTATTGACACTTACTATAAAATTCACTACCTAGGAAAATAAATACTATAGTATGTATCTGCCTGAGCCTTAACCACATCCTTAGGGTAAGAACACAGGTGACAGTGTGGATGAACCAGTTGGAAAAATTCACACTAGTTACTTGCTTTGGAAGCATTTGTGTTAAAATTGGAATAATACAAAGAAGATTAGCATGAACCCTGCACAAGGATGACACACAATTTTGTGAAGCATTCCATATTTTTATTGAGGCCTTTGAAGGCAAATGAATGGCAATAGAAGAAATCATGCTGAGTGAAATTAGCCAAACCCAAAGACTCACAGGTTGAATATTTTCCCTCACTTCTGTAGGCTAAAGCAAAGCCCACGCTTCGGTGAAAGGTTGTCAAACTCATGTATTAAACTCATCAAGCTCATAGCAACACTTATAGGGGAACTACAGATATGGTGAGAAGCAGACACAATAGCAGGGGAGAAAAAATGTTCTTTGGCTAATGAATGTCAATTTGTATGCCATATTTTCACTAAAATAAAAGGAAAAAGTCACATCAGGAATTTATAGTAATTTTCTGGAATAAAATTTGTAGGAGACATTAAATAATCTAAGAAAGGCTATAGTTAATTCTCATATGGTTACTACAAAACTTTGTATTGACAATATCAGTAATCTTAGAATAAATGCAATAAACAGACTTATGTTGAAGTGTCTGTACTAGAAAAATACTAAAATGTGTCAAAATAAGCATGATGACACTCTGAAATAGAGGTCTTCTTCAGCTTCAATTGCAGGTAAGGATCCTTCTAAGGACAAGTTACTAAGCAACCCTACCTCAAGCAAAACACCAGAATGTAGAGAATTTTATTCAAGAAAAAAGGTACAGAACAACCAAGTGTTTGAGCTTAGCTGTTCAAAATTAGGTTCCTCTGTCATTCAAGAGAATGGATAAAATAAAGATATAGATATGAAGAACTAAGTGGCTCATCTCCTAGTTCTCATGGTAATCATTCACTGTTGCAGATAAAGCAGTTTCCAGAATTTGGGGAGTATGATACAAAAATGAAGTGCCTATACTAATCTATCAGTCCATTCTTACAAGTTCTGGTAAATTCTTAGGTTTATGTATAACTGCATAAACATATATGCAGAATTAAAGGCTATTGCAGAATTAGATTTACACTGCTTTCGTCCCAGTTGTATTCTTCCTCAACACAAAGTAATTTTAACTCTTTATGTATTCTTTCCTGAATTATCATTCTCTTGCTGAACAGTAATCTTTCACTCCTGAACATACTATCTTTCTTCTCCATTCTTACCCAAATAAGAAAATGTCAATGATTTCAAGCTCATTTCACAAACTGTTTTCTTCTGTCTTAATTGATACTTGATAATAATCTTTAATTGACCCTTTAACAGTTTTTTTTCATTTTATATCCAAAAGAGATCCCAGTTGGTAATTATTTCAGTTATGAAAGGTCTGCATTACTCATTGCTTCAAGGAAAAAAAAATTACATCTTTCAAGCTTTCAAGATACATGCTTTCAGTTCTGCTTTGGTCAGGTTTTTTTAATTTTAACTTTTTCATTTTTCACACTTTTCTGCTAAAAACCTGAAAAGAACAACTTTAAAAGAGGAAACGTTTATTTGGTTCTCCTGATTTCAGAGGCCGCTGTCCATAGACATCTGGTTTCATTGCATGGGACCTAGATGAGGCAGAACATCATGGTAAGCAGCTCAGATCAAGGCACCAGAAAAAATAGAAAGACAGAAGTTCCATCCACCACAGAAAAATACATATGCTAAAGACAGACTCCAAACAACCCAACTTCTCCAGCCATGCCCTTCTTTCCCATAGTCACCTCCAAATAATCCTTTTTGGTGAGTCAACACACGATTAAGTTAAGATTCTCATGTTCCAATCGTTTTGCCTCTAAATCTTCTCCTGTTGTTTCACAAGTAAGCTTTGGGGGGACATCTCATACCTAAACAATAAAAGAGCTCCGTCTCAGTTTTGCATCTCTTCACTTTACACCTTACCTATCTGCTCACCAAAGTCTCTTAAGTTTCTCTTATTTTGTCTCTTTAACTTACAATCTCTGATGATACTCCTGCTAACATTCTAAGTACATGATCATCCAACATAATCACCCTTTCAATGCCCCAAATATCTCTTGCTGACCTCTTCTACTTCAGAAGTCTACTGTTTTGATTCATTTTATCCAAAAGCCTACTTCATGTTCATAGTTTCTCTTTCTCAATAAAATGTTACTTTTTACAAATTGAAGTCATTTTAGACTTTACTGTTATTTTCAAACCATATATGCTGCTGCTTCTGCCATATATGTGTATATATATATATGTGTGTGTGTGTGTGTGTGTGTGTGTGTGTGTGTGTATGTTTATGTGTGTACAGTGATTTTTTTTAGGCTTCTACTCTATTCTCAAAGTATCATAATATTTATTTTAGCATAGAAGTCATATTATTAAATTACTTTTCTGATGAAGACCTAACAAAGAGCGTGCTAATCATTCAAAGGAAGATCTGATTTTCTTTTAAAACCTACTAGATGTTATTTACACACACATATATACACAAATTTGCTGCACCTTAAGGTGCTACTTCAGGATGTAGTATAAAATGCAAGGGAAATCAGCAGCCATGTCCTTATAATTATTCAAGGCAAACTTTTGCCTCTCTTTATACTTTTCCTATTTTTTCTCCAAAGTCCAGCCACATATGTGCCCTTAATTTTCCTCAAAATCATATGAACTTCCTCCTCTGGTGTTTCACTTTTGTTTCATGTATTAGAAATTTTATTTCTGATCATAACGACCTGTGGCAATGCTGAGTGAAGAGTCTCTCCAAGAATGTGGGATGCCAACAGTGGGAGAGGTAACTTACCGTGAGTGGATGGACAGCAGGATTTCTCCCCAACTTCATTACTGTCCAGGGAAGGAATTTTAGTGACATGGAGCCAAGGATAAACTGAAAGTGAAAGAAGTACAAATTAATAATTTGTCATTGCCAGCTACTGAGCTGGTGGCAGGCTGCAAATATGCCCCAGAGGGGAGGAAGCTGCACACACTTAAATAAACTCAGACACATGGTGAGTGCACAGTGGAGCCTGGGTGCAGGACTCTGGTTACCTGGAGCTTCAGCAGCAGCAGAATCCAAGGGACAATTTTAATACACACAGATTGGAGTCCCCTGAATCCTATTGCATGAAGAAATGGGGAGGCTCTGCCATTTTAAAATATACCAGAGGGTAGGACAGGAAACTGCTTCATGAACAGTAAACCCCAAACCATCAGATATAGACCATAATAGGGAGAACAATCAGAGGTGAGGTTCTAGAACCCCAGAGTTTTGACTGTCTGCCCTGGGGACTGTGTGGACCTGGACCACCATCCCTACTGGTCCAGCGACTCACCTTTAGAGGCTTCCCACCCAACCTGTTACATGACAAATCTGTGGGTGGAGTCAGTGTCCAAGATTCTGTAGGACCTAACAATCTAGGGGTGTTAGGTCTTCATGTCCAATAGAATTCCTGAACCTCTCTGGCAGGTCAGAGGTAGCATCAGCCTCAGGGATCTATGAATCCAAACGACAGCCTGGATCCAGTGCTTTCCTCTACATTCAGACCCTGAATTCTGTGAACAGAAGCAGTCCCATAGGCCCTGGGTGCTTCAAGTGGGACTGGGTTTCCACAGCCCCTAGTGGTGGCATTTGAGACCTCCAGAGACACTGGTCTAGCTTGGCTAGTGTCTTCTTCATGCCTGCCTCCCCTTGCTGGGGTTGTGACTAAACCACACATCATCTCTTGGGGCAAACGGGGACCTCAAGACACCAAAGAGTGGGGTGATAATGGTTCTGATGTGCTCACTTCAAGCCAGCCAATTTGCTTGGAACAACGAGTCCCTTAGAGATGCATCAGGATCCATAAGACTCCCAGCAACTCCTGGGTCCCCAGCTGAAGTGGAACAAGGCTTTGTGTAGGCAGACACTAAACTGCCCAAGAATGCAATTTAGGTGCCCCTGAAATCTGTTCTCACAAAAAGCAGGAAGAGTGAATGTTTGCAACCCCTCTACAAGAGGGGTAACAGGTCATTACCCCACTCTCACCCCATCTCTTATTTCTAGCAGAATAGCCTGCATTATCTCTACTACCTTGTAGCTCTATATTCTAATTCACAAGGTCCACATTACCTACCTACCTCATTACCTTGCTCTCTACACTTTTTTTTCCCCCTCATCTACAGAGGTCCTGGTAAACTGAAGTGAATGCCATATTTGAAAATGAGTGTTTGCTTCCTAACCAAGTATAGTGTTAAAGATATCAAGGAAGAAAATTGCTAATCCGATTACTTCTATAGATGCTAATCAATGCTGTAAGGGCTACAGGTGACATTGGTGTATGCAGTGGATTCACTTATTGACTTCTATCCCCTATCCCCTGAAGTATTGGAAACCCTAAAGGTCTACAATGCTTCAGACTGGAATAACAGCCATTGAACTGTGCTACCCAAATTGTACCCCAGCCCAACTAAGCAAAGAGATAAAAAGCTGTGATACCATCAACAAAGCCCCCAGGAGAATTATTCAGTGTCAGACCTCAAGCCACACTCCCTGTAACTGAAAATGAGTAAAAGGAAACAATCCTCCATCTCAACCTCACAGCTCCCCATCCAAGGTGTCCACGGTTGGGGACCTAGATGAAAACCTTGAAAAATCTATCAGTAATATGATTAGCAACTCAATCAAATAATTAAAAGAAGATTTAAGGAAAGAGATAAGAGAGCAATTTCAGGAGATGAGAGACCACATATATAAAGAGCTAACCATTCTAAAAAGAGTTGTAACAGAGCTCTTAGAATGGAAAAATACTGTCAACCAAATCAAAAGCTCATTGGAAAATATTAAAACCAGAGTAAAATCAGTAGAAAATAGAACCTCAGCTCTCGAAGAATGAACATCAGGTAATGAAGATAGGTTGAACAACTTTGAGTTCAAGGAGGACAGACAAGAAAAGAAACTTAATGTGCATGATCAGAACTTCCAAATAGTATTTGATGAGGTGAGAAGAAATAACATGAGAGTAATTGGTACTGAAGAAAACATCGAACAATAAAAAAGGGCATTAGGAAACTTCTAAGTGAAATTGCCAAGGAGAATTTTCCCCATATCAGAATTGATCAAGAAAATCACATTCAGGTTGCTTATAGGACACCAAACAGACACAAACAAATGAGAAATTCACTGAGACATGTCATGTATGAAATGAAAAACATAAAAATCAAGGAAAGAATCCTAAAAGCAGCAAGGGGAAAACACCAAGTCATATACAGAGGCAGACCAATTAGGATCACTATGGATTTCTGAGATCAGACAATAAAGGCCAGGAAAGCATGGGGCAATATTTTTCAAATTTTGAAAGAATATAATGT
>PVKS010034284.1:0-20930 GCA_004027875.1 Aplodontia rufa | reverse complement strand
AGGGCCAGACAATGGGCCACACTCAAGCTTGAAGTCAATGGGGCAGTGTGTTCCCGGTGGGGACAATGTGGCAGAGTCTGGGCAAGAGGGCTGCCCATGAATGGTGCAGCTATCCCAGAGACCCTCTCCAGACAGGCCGGGTCCACAGTCCTAGGCATGGGTTGGAGAGTCAGTGACCATGCGACCCTGCCTCTGACCTGGAAGGAGCTGTTCAGGGGACCACAGAAATGCAGAGGAGGACAGTCACGAGAGGACAGTGTGAGACCAGCACATGGAGATGAGATGGTACCGGGCTACCACGTCCCACACTTGGCCCCTTCCAAGAGCCCTCACCCATTCAGGGAGGTGAGCAGCGATAAATGCAACTTCTTAGCTTCTACTTACTTCAAGTTTTGTCACTTGCAAAAAAAAAGAAAAAAGAAATCTGAGCCGAGGTGTTTAAGAGCCAAGTTCCTGGCACCCAACCCTGCTTTCGATTCTCTGCTTTTTCCAAGCATAAAAGTCAAGTCCAGGTGGCTCCGGCTCTTAGGGCCCTTTGAATTGATCTTTCCTGCTGTTCCCAAATCCCTTCCTCCCGTTCAGTCACACACATGCGCATGCACACCTTACCAGATGGGAAGTCCCTTCCAGAGAGGGCCAACGGGGAGCACGAGCATGCAGTCCCATTTCCTGGGAAGCTTGACCTGCTTTGGAAATGGTTGTCCCATTCCTGCTCAACTCGGGCTCCCCATGGAACTGTGTTGAGAGGTGGTGAAATCACAGAGGAGCAGAGCATGGGGATCCTCCTCCATCGAGCGCACTTTTCAGTCTTTCTTAAGAGATCAGCCGAGGTCTCCAGGAGTGTGCAGGGATCTCACGGGCCAGGCTGTGACAGCAGGTTGCTGCAAAGCAAGGCTGCTCTGGTGACCCGGCCTCTTCTGCGCATCTCCCCACAGCTCCTTCGAGATCCTGTGGCGGGATTCCACTGGCCACGTCATCGTCCAGCATGAGCCCTCCCCAGAGCTGGGCAGGTGCCTGGCGCTTCTTGGAACCTGCAGGCTGTGAGCTGAACAAATCTCTTTCCTTTATAAAGTTTCCAGCTTCAAGTGCTCCTCTTGAGCAACACTAAGTTGCTGCCACAGCCGCTCACCTGGCCTGTGCGCGGTAGTTTTCAATCCATTTCTGCTATCAGTTTGTGGGTCCTGGCATACACCTTGATGGGGAGAATTATGGGGATGTCCCCTCCAGTGCCATGACCTGGGGCACCTGGGAGGGCGGCTCTGTAGCAACCTCAGGCTTCCGTCCCTGAGGCGCGGGCGGGACAATCCACTGGATTGTCCGCCTGGAGACGATCAGGAGGAGGATGAGTGCCGACGGCTGGAACCCGGGGGCCCCCCCTTGTCCAGGGACCCCTTCCCTCCCGGCCGGGGAAACGAGGCAACCACACGCAGCTGATGGCAGCTCAGAATCCGTTTTATTATCCAGGCACACAGGTTTTTATAGGGAGGGGAGAAGCCAAGGAATCAATAATCCTTCTAAGGGAGTTGCCAGGGGTTATGCAGATTTTGAGTACAGATAAACAACTGGGGAACAGCCTGTAGTTAGCACATTCTAACCCACCTTAATCTTTATTTTGCATAACAATTAGGAAGCTTAACAAAGCAGCCCTTCCTGAAGGAACTTATAGAAATAGTAATAAGATCACTCTAGGGCAGCTGATGAAATGGGGGTGAAGGCTACACCCCAACACGGCTCTGGCCTGGACTGCCTTTCTTCTTGTTGTAATTTTCAAACTGACTGCCCTCCACCCCCAGGTTCCTGAGAAACTGGCCTGAATGATGATCCCTGAAGCTGTCTAACCAGCAGGGCGTCTCTCACAGAGGGATGGGCTGATGGCACAGGCCAAGAGGACCAGAGACCCGGGGCTCCCTGCTCTCAGCCCCTCAACAGGACCACCAGGCACCCTGCTCTTGGCCACCCGAAGCAACCACCATGGATAGGTCTGCTCCAGCAGCTAGTGCTTCCTGTCAAGGTGGAGAAGGCAGGCCTGAGGCCACTCCCTGATGGTCCCTAGACCGTCCTCTGGGTCACCTGGCCACCCAGAGTCCTTGCTGGGCAATTTTCAGCCACTTGCTGCCTCCAGACCCCCAGGACACTCAGCCCACACGTGTGGGGGTCCTCCTGGCAAGTTCTAAGTTCCATCCATTTGGCAGCTGGGCGTGATTCCCAAGCACCATTCTGTGACCTCTGTGCAGCCTCTGTTGACTGGTGCAGAGGCTCAGCGTGGTGGCTACCGGGGAGGCTGGGCCTCAGAGCCTGGTGTGCTGCCCCTTGATTACTGCTCCCGTCACCACCATGGGCCTGGAGGAGTGGGGAAGGCAGGGCTTCGGCTGTGGGGTGAAGCCAGGCTAGGGGAGCCCCCGCCGGCCCACTGTGTCTCTGGGTGGCCTCCACTCTGGAGCCTCCTTCCTCCACCTGTTGGGCTGGCTTGGCAGGAAGCCCTGCCTGCACTGGCTGTCCCACAGCTCCTCCTGTGACTCCCGTCCACTCGCCCTGCCTGCTCTTGCTGCAGAGCCCGGCTGCCTGGCCTGTTGAGTCCAGCTAAGGAGGGCCCCCTCCCTGCCCCTTGCTGCCCTCGCTGCAGTCCTGAATGTGCCCTCCCCGCCATTGCTCATGCACTTGGTCACCCTTTACTGGCATTGCTTTTTCATCCGTCTCTCATGACAGCACCTGTTCTGTGGGGATGGGGCGTCAGGGTGGCTCTCCACAGTCCCACTCAGCCTACGGAGTAGGTGGCCAAGGCAAATTCTGTCCCCACACTGTTGGGGATGATGCTACTACATTCTTGATCATTATGCACTTTGGGTAATGTCTTCTCCCCTCCCTGGTGAGACGGTTTAGGAGAGACAGTGAAATGGCTAGGTAGTCAGGACAGAGGGCCCCTATCAAGAGCTAGCTGGCAGAGGCAGAGAGTGATTGACAGGGTGTGCTCAGGGCATTCAAATGCAAAAAGACCTTGAGGCTCACCCTAGTCCCTGAGTAAGATGGGGGTGGTCACAGGTGGATACTAGGAAGTATTGTTTTAACCAATGGTGCTCTTGACCAGCTTCAATGCCTGCTCTACATAGATTTTGACCAATGGGGTTGATGCATTTCTCAAAGCCTGCTTTGCATGAATGTTAATTATGCTCACACCCCAAATCTATATAACCTCTGGCCTAACCTCCATTAGACGGTGTCCTGCTTCCAGGTACCCCTCCGCTTCGCGGAGTCTCTGCTCTTCTTCCTAAATAAATCCTACTCCTTTTACTCCTCCTTCCGTGGTTGTCCGTAGATTTTATTCTTCAAATTCACGAGACAAGGACCCAGGAGATTGGCGCCGAATTCCCGGGATGAATTTCCACCACACCAAGAGCTGCAACACCCAGCTTTTAGCTGGAGAGCTGCTAACACTTTCGGCTGCAGACACCTGCAGCCAGCCCAAATTCCCAGTTTTAACTGGGAATGGCTGCAAACACTAGAAGCGGGCTGTTTTGGCTGCTAAGAGTCTGTAAAGGCCCAGACTCCATTCACCAGCGGGAGCAGAGAATCCGGCCTCATCTCAAAAACCCCGCATCACTGGGACACCAACCTAGGCATCTGCATAGTTCCTCTTCCTGGCCTTCCAGCTCCTGAACCAGCTGCCGTGGTGCCCTGCCTGTGAGGACAGAGGCCTTGCACCCGAGCTAGAGCTAGAAGAGCATCTGCCACCCCTATCCTGATGATAGTGCACCAAGTCCTCCCCCTGACAATGTGACATTTCTCCCGATGATTCCCAGTCACCAGCTCCTGGACTTGCAAGCCAGCCTGCCCTGGAGTGAGGATGGAGCCCAGCTGTGCCTGCTGCCAGGGACCGGCCTGCTATTCCACCAAGCCCTGGGAAGCACTCAGCCCTCCTGGGACCCTGTGGCCCAGTAGAGTGAGCAAAGGGCATTCCGCACACCCTTGAGACAAGCAGGTTTGACAGGTGACAGGCAAGCTGACAGGGGTGATGGGTCGAAGGAGGCAGACAGTTCCTGTCTGAGGACTCATCTGCCTGTGGAAAAGGCCCCCAGCTCCATGAGTGCAGGACCAGACGGTCCCCGGCCGATAGGAATCTATATGGTCCCGCCGGCTCTGCCGATGCAGGGGAAAATGAAGTTGGAGAACGACTCAGGTTCACAGGCAAATGAAATAAAGCCACCACTGCGGGGCTCCTCCTAACCGTCCCATGCTATTTCAATATTACATCTTCTCTTGCTTGTGGGAGATGAAACCCCTTCTGCCAATTGTGCCTGAAATAGAGCACATGTGGGAGCCCAAGGTGCTGCCCACCCAGCCCTCCACAGCAGGTGAGGTCCCCTTCTGCAGAGCCAGGGGATCGGGGCCAAGTGCAGGGCCATCTGCCCGAGGGGAGGTGTCACTGCCCACTGCCCCCTGGCCCTGCCTCCAGTGTGAGGGCACACTGTGGTCTCCCCGAGTCCCAGCACCTGTGAGAGGATGACACGGCCTCTGCCAGGGGTTCCTGAGGGTTAGGCCCCGTGTGCACACAGCATTCATAAACTTCCTGCCACTCAGAGACAGATTCTGCTCCACAAGGGATGGGAGTGGAAGGGAGCCTGAAAACCCTGACTGTTCTTCCTGCAGCTCCATCCACAGAGATCAGGGCCAGCCACCACCTGCAGGCAGCACATCTGAGACCCACCCTGGCCAGACGCATCCCGGAGGTTTCTATGGAGGGCGAGTGCCCCATGGAGATGCAGTTGCCATGGGGATGGTGTGGCTGGACAGCCAGGGAGGAAATCTGGCCCACGCCTGGGGCACTGCACACCAGGGCCTCACTGTCCATCTCAGGGGTCCAAGGGGCCTGCAAGACCAAAGTCCTCGGCCCTTCTCTTCTCCACTGCCTATCTGGTCTGCTTGTGGACTGCTCATGGATCCTGGCGGATATCAGGAGACTGGAGGTGGCCTGAACAGCCGGAGCACCCAGGGCGTGGAACCTACACATGTTCACTGGTTCAGCTGCGTTGAGTCTTTGCCTTTTAGTTTGTGGTTTCAAATCAGCTTGTAAATTTCTACGGAAATCGGAACTTGGCTGGGATTGATTTTAACCTATAGATACGCAGTCGGGGGAGCTCAGCTCTCATGTTTCCAGTGGGAGCGTGACATTTCGCCTTGTATTTCTGTCTTTTTCACTGTTATTCGGGTCACAGTTTTTTGTTTTTTTTCTTTTTTTTATACAGGCTGTGTTAGTGTTTCAGTCTGCCTTGCTTGGCTGTAACCAGAAGACCTAACAAGGACAAGTGAAAGGAGGAAAATATATTTGGTTTCACAGTTTCAGAAGTCTTTGTCCATGCTTGGCCAACTCCATAGCTCTGGGTCCCAGGACAGGCAGAACATCATGGCAGAGGGGCATGGTGGAGGAGAGCAGCTCGGGACATGGCGGAGAGAGCCCGGCTCACCGGGGACGTGCCTCCAGGGACCCCTCTCCTCCAGTTACATCCTACCTGCCTACAGTTACCACCTAGCTACTCCACATCAGTGGGTTAATCCACTAATTAAGTTATACCTCCCCCAACCCAATCATTTCACCTCTAAACCTTCTTGCTCTATCTCACACATGAGCTTTAAGGGGCACCTCATTTCCAAGCCATAACAGCCCCCAATAACCTGAAGTTCCCTCCAGCCACCAGCTCTTGAAGTTTCCACCACCTGCCTGCAGCTCCACCCTGGGACCAAGTCTTCAACGCATGGCTTTTTAGGACATATTGCTGAGCTAAGCTGCATAGCAGAGGTCTTGCATATGTTTTTAAATTCAGCCCTAAACATGTTTTTTTTTAGAGGGACAGTGAGAGAGAGAATCAATTTTATTTAGTTTTTCACATGGCCTTCGGTGCTCTGACACTTTGCCGTGTACATGGTGCTGAGGCTCGAAGCCACATCCTTGTGCATGCCAGGCAAGCGCTATAACCGCTGAGCCACCACTCCAGCCCCCTAAGTATGCTATGTTTAATGCAACTTTAAATGGTCTTAAATTTTTCATTTGTTAATTTTATATTAATATGCATAGAAGTACATTGAATCTGTTTATAAATTACAGTGTCCCGTGAAGTTGCTGAGTGTGCTTATTTCCCTTCTGTGATGCTTTGCCCACTGTCGTGATGGACACGTCGTGAGGTTCTCAGGTGTGCAGTGTTCCAGTTTTGTCAGGGATTTCCTAAGATGTGTTCTTAGGAAGATGCACCCCTGCTATTTCACTGCGAGGTCTCCCTGAGGTCTGGGGTCAGGACTGGAAGGCCTCTGCCTTACTTATCTGGAAGTTTCTGCAAAACAGATCCTTTTCTTTAAAAGTGTGATCAAATTCCCTAATAATGAATGACTTTCTGAAAAAAAAAAATGCGTTGGGATTTCCCCCAGAACGTTCACCAGTGATGTGAGTTTTGGGGTGTGTTTCCCCTGCCTCCAGCTTGGCGACATTGTAACTTGTTCATGGCTGTCAGCATGTTCTCCATGAGCACTGAGTCTTCTTGCCTTTCTTCGGCAATTTGTCCAGAAGTCTCTCCACTACGCCAGTCTTCCTGAATAACCACTCTCGCTTCATTCATTTGTAGTCTGTTTACAGTTCCATCCATTCCTGCTGACATTTTTATTATTTTCTTCCACTTCCTTGGGTCTAATTGGCTGTATCTCCCAACTCCTTCCTGTGACTTACATATAACTGAATTCACAAATTTCTTATTTTAAATATGAAAATGAAATGGTTAAACTTGCTTCTAAGCCCTTTGTTAACTGTATCCCTTGGACTGTGACCTTGGACTGACTGAGAAGCGGGTCACTGATTTCCAGGTGCACGGTGTTTGCGCAGCAGTCTTGCAGATTTCTGCTCCAACTCCCTGGAGCCAAGGGGTGGTTAATTGAGAACATCACTGAGCTCCTTTCAGGGGCAGCTTATGCTGGGTCTTGACGTCACCCTGTGGGTGTTGTGGTTCAGAGGGGCGGCGGTGCGAGCCCCCCCACCTCACTGTTTCCTTACTGTGACATCCACACCACGCTCTGGTGGTTACCGAGGGCCACTCGAGCTCCCCCTGTGGCTGGGCGTTACTTTTTTCTTTCAAATCTCCTGTTGCTTTGCTTCCAGTGTTTGGAGCCTGTTTTCTGTGTGCCTCCCCCTGGGGTTCACGCATGTGGATAACCATTAGGATTTTCAATGACTCAATCATCCGCACTTCCAATTCCCCTCTATTATGTGGAACGACATGCCTTAAATTCCTCTTTGGTAATAGGAGCTAGATGTTTTCCTGTTGTCTCTTTCGCTCGTTTTTCTTTGTGTCTGCCTGTGTTTAAACTGAATCTCCATCGACCCACACGTGACCGTGCCGGTCTTCACCATCTGACGGACTGCGCGTGGAACCCTCTGTTCCTCTCCACGTAGGGCAGCACCGATCTGCCCTGGGCTAGTTCTCCCTCTCTCTGTGTTGGGTTTACCCGCCTGTTCTTTCCCTCCTCCTCTGCCAGTCTTTGGATTAATGTTTTCCTCTTCTAGTGACGGATTCTGGTTTTGCTGCTGAAATATAATTTATGTGCAATGAAACACTCCCACTCCGAGTGCGTGGTGGTGTGGATCTCTCTGCCCAGTCAAGATGTGTGACTTCCCTATCAGCCCGAGAGTCTCCGCCCTTGGCTCTTCATTCAAGCACCCTAACCTTGACCCAAGTCCCTACCCTGTTCTTTTGACCCTGCTACAACCTTGCATTGTACATGTTGGGTCCTGTGTCCATTGGAGCTTGCATCCACTGGGGCCAGTGTCCACCGGGGTCTGTGTCCACTGGGGCCTACATCCTTCAGGGCTTGTGTCCACTGGGGCCTGGGTCCGGCTGCCCTTTCTCAGCATAGCATCTGCACTGCAGGGCATCCACGCCCTGGTGACACTGGGCTTCACGGTGAGTCCTGCGTCATGCAGCGGTGCCTCAGCAGCCTATGCAGGCCTTGGGGTCCTGTGGCTTAACCATGTGTGGTCACCCAGGAGTTTTCACGTGGGTCACGGGCGCATGCTCCCTGTTCTTTATGAAATGCTGTGGCGGCATTCCTGAGTGGTCCCACTCACCTCCCACCTGTAGCAGAAGAATGTGACTGCTGTTCCTTGGCTCCTCAGCCTCCTAGGTTTTGACCACGCTAACAGGGGTGAAGAGGCCCCCTCAGGGCCACACTCTTGCCCCCACAGAGTGCCTGCTGGGGCATCACCCGTTTCTCGGATGCTGTCCCTCATTTTGCTCGAGTGGCAGCTCTGTGTGTGTTCTGCCGGGGAGCCTGCTGCGAATGCTGCTCAGCTCTCCCTCTCGATCACCTCTTCATTGTCACATGCGGATGGAAGGGCAAATACTTCCAATTTATTTTTTTTTTAAGAGAGAGAGGGTAAATCGATTTTATTTATTTTTTCATCTGGCTTAGTCTTTCCAACACTTGTTGTGTTTGTGGTGCTGGGGTTGGAACCCAGGTCCTCACGTTAGCCAGGCAAGTCCTGCACTGCTGAGCCACCGTTCCAGCCCCAATAGTTCGATTTTAATCAAGTCCCTTTTCAAAACTTCTGTGGTTCAGATTTCTAACGTCTTTTGTTTTGGGGGGGTTTTGTTTGTTTTTTGTCTTTTTGTTTTTAAGAGAGAGGGACAGTGAGACAGAGAGAGAAACACTTTTATTTAGGTTTTCATGGGCCCTTTGCTGCTCTCAGACTTTGCTGTGTGCATGGTGCTGGGGTTTGAAGTCACGTACTCACACGTGCCAGGCAAGCACCGTAACCGCTGAGCCACCGCTCCAGCTCCTTGTAGCATCTTATTAAGAAAATTGTGCTTAGCCGGGACCACTAAGAGGCTCTCGTGCCCTTCTCCAGCGACTTATGGGGGGCCTGTGGCTTGTTCCATGTTGGTTGCTGTACATGGGTAGGCAAGGGCTGCAGCTGCTACTCACTTGGGCGCTCACTCATTGCAGGCTGCTTGCTGAGGTGCCCTCCTTTTCCACCAAGTTATCTTGGCACCTTTGTCAAAGTCCCATGGGCCCAGTTCTCTGGGTCAGTTTCTGGACTTGCTCTTGGCTGTTGACCTGTGTCTCTCTTTTTTTTTTTTTTTCAAATTTATTATTTGATTGGTGCATTACAGCTGGACATAATGATGGGATCTGCTGTCACATAGTCATAGATGCACACAATATAGCAATGCAATTTGGTCAACATGCCCCCCTGCACCCCTCTACCTCCCTCCTCCCAGCCCCAGATCCTTGCTTTTTTCTGGGTCCTATATGTTTCCGTAAAAACCCAAGTTCAGTGACACAATTCTTAGACCTATGAAGGCCTTTTTCATATGCATGACTATAGTGTATACAGTGACACACTTATAACTGTTGGAACGTACCTTGCTCTAGCTCAGCTCCAACATTTCCCCTTCTCCTCCCTTCCTACCAACCCTTGTTATTCTTTGATCCATCTGACAGCAGGATTAAGCATTTGCATTTTTGTAAAGCCATCAACCTGTGTCTCTTCACCGACACCTCCCTGCTGCTCTGAAGTCACTCTCAAGAGGTTCACACAAGCCCTGCAACTGTGAAAGTTGCTCTGGCTCAGGAAGTCCCTTTGAACTAGCCTGCAAGTTTCTGCAGAAACTCCCCAGGGTGAACTTGCTGAGAACCACTGACTCAGGAATTTCCTTCTTCCTGTCCTCGGTCATGGCTCTAACTCCACTTGTGCAGGTGTTCATGCAGGCAGGGGACAACCCCACCCCTCAGTGCACAGGCCCTGGGCCCTGGCAGCTGAACATGTTGCGCTGGGACTCCAGCGGGCTCAGCGTCCTGCCAAGTGGGAGCGATCTAATCGGGTGATGTGCTAAACTGCAGCTAAGTACTGAAGGCAAGAGAACGGCTGAAGACCTGTCTGTCAAAGCAGCAACGGAGCACAAGGGCAGACCAGAGAGAACAGGACCCGAAATCTACAGTGCAAGGAAAAAGCAGTGGACCAGATGTCCCAGCTGAGTCCTTTCTTTTCTTGAAGGCACCAAACTCCCCAACAGAGTAGTGCAGAGTGATCCAACAGTAAGGAGAGCTCCAGGTGCCTGCTGTCTATGTGGAAATCACCGCAAGCGGAGGACACAGGTCGTCCCAGAGCGAGAGGGAGGAAGCAGGTGATACCCACGCAGGCAGAGCCAGAGGCACAGGAGGGGCAGCGCTAATGTCAGAAGCGTGGGCTGCACTACAGCTGTGTCTAAGCAGATCGAACAGGACAACATGACAGCTGCAGACACGCAGGCACCCAGCATCCAACGCCAAAAGAGACAGCAGATCGTGACAGACGAGGAGCAGGAGCCGGCGTCACCCACCCCAGCAGCGCAGGGAGCCTCTAGACAGAAAGCCACAAGAAAGCTGCAGAAGGGCCAGCTGGGACCACCCCAGGCAGAGGAGCATGCGTGCTTCTCAGAGCATCCTCCAGGCTGAGCACGCGTCAGGCCACAGAGCATCTTAAGTCCATGAGAGTCAAAAGCAAATCATGTGCCTCTCCTAGCACAACAGAGCAGGCAGGAGAGTGAGGGGAGGACTAGCAAACAGCTCTCCCCTGAGTAGCCACTGGGTCCAAGAGGAAGGCAGGGACTAAAGCATACCTGGACCCAAGTGAGACTCAGCTCACCTAGGCCCAGGGGCTGCAGCCAAAGCACTGCTGAGAGCGTAGCAACGAACCCCGGAAGAGCAAGCGCCCCACACCAGTAGCCTGACTCGCGTGAGTCAAGGAGCTAGAAACACAGGTGCACACGGAGCTAGCAGAGCGAAGGAGACGGGAGCATCAGAGCAGAACCAAGTCAAACAGAGGAGCCGCACAAACCACCAACAGAGCCGAGCTGCAGCAGCGAACGCGACCAGCAATGCTTAGATTGACAGCTGGGTTTCCATGCATCTCGACCGGCTTTGAGTCTCTGAATGCCCTCGCAATTTGTCTTTATTAAGGGGGGTATGTTGGCTTTCATGTTCACGGTTTCAATGTTCCACACATGCTGTGTAAAAGGGCAGGATGTGTTGGAAAAGAGAAGGTATTCTGTGGGTTGATCTACACGTTTCCTGGAGAGGACGACATCGTTCTTCTTTCTGGTGCCCCCAGAAAGAGACAGGTTGCTTAGTTCACTGTTGCCGCTCCGACGGGCTTGGAAACAATGCAGGTGTTATGTGCCTGCAGTTTCGCAGGTCCACGGTGTGCACAGCTCTGGGCCTTCCCTTCTGCCCTGCTTCTCCCACCTGAGCTGCCATCCTGGGCTCTCGCTCCTCCCTGCCTCTCCAAACCCCACAGAGGCCCACACGGTCTTCTGCTTCCCTTGCTCACGGTTAGCACTTCTGCTTGGGCGCTGCTGGGTGGTCCTCCGTTTCATGGTGTGTCTGAGGTCTGGGGTCAGGAAGTGGGCACCCTGGGGGTGCTTCCTGCCTGCCTCACTGATTCTGGAGGCTTCTGTCTGTGTCCAGGTGGATGGGGCTTTCCTTAGAGTCTTTCATTGGGCTGTGTGCAGTCTCTTTCCTGCCTGTGGGGCCTCCCCGGCGCACATCACCTCCTATCACCCCATGCCAGCGGGAGCTGGGCCATCTTGCAAGGTTCTTGTTCCACCAACAGATTCAGCTCTGGCGGGTCCAGAAATCCAAGCAGTGTGCCCTTGCAGGTCTGCAGGCTTCTCCATTTCCGTGCCCCACCCCATCTCCTCTGCAGATCCTGGGGTACAGGGAAGAATCCTCGGTCTGCTGACTTAACTGGGATAGGTGGTTGTGCAGATCTGACCCTCCTGCCAGTCGCATAGATGTGGACAACGCGGCTTGGAGTCCTGTCCTTGCTGCCATCTCCCCACCAGGGAGCGGAATCCACCAGGGACTCCACTGGTAGGGATTCTGCACCCTGATCTGGACACTGATGCAGAGAAGGCCCCGGGGGTGAATGTGCCCTGGGCTCTGGAGAGTCAGCCTTGAGGCTCCTAGGTACTTCAGCCTGGAAGCCAGGCGTCCTCTCACCCCCTGTGGTTCACAGTGGAATCACGGTTTGTTAACGTGGGGAAAAGTAACCAGGCCTAGACCTCCTTTTAGAGGACAACAGGTTTAGAAGCATCCCGGGTCAGCCAAGTCCTGAGCCCTGGGCCCCCTCTTCAGGTTTACATGGAGCCTGGGGGTCAGGAGTGTCACAGATCTGGAAGACACATATGTCCCCTCCCCTGAGACAGGAACACTGGTCTCCTCTCCCTGGGTCCGAGTCCTCCATGAGCCATCAGTGGAATAAATGTCCCTGGAGAGGCTTGTGTGTATGTGTGTGTGAGAGAGAGAGAGAGGGGAAGAGGCCACCAGAGCCCCATATTTGAAGGGCTGGGGGAGCAGGAGCAAGGCCGGGTAGGGCAGTCGGCAGAAGCTGGGAGCAGGCTTCCCAAGAACTTCTGGAAAGGGCACGGCCCCAGCTCCGTGCGCACAGGGACGCTTCTCTCTAGATGGAGAGAGCGGCTCCTGCACAGGCCCCTCAGGGCAGGACAGGCCAGCCCTCACGGGGCAGGTGGCTAGATGGGGCTCAGATCTGCGGCTGTCGCAGGCCGGGTGGCCGTGGTCTCTGTGTGTGCCGACACGAGTCTGGCTGAGGGAGAAGTTTATTGATCACCTGCTGCTTTACAGGGCATCAAACAACTGGCTCAAATGTGTCGTCCACAAATTGGCTGGATTTACAGCTGCTCTGACACTGAACAGATGGAGGCTGGGACACAGGGTCACCCAGTCCACAGGAGCTTCTGCACTCAGCCTCTTCCCCAGTGCCCGATTCAGGGGCCTGGGCATGTGGACCACCCACCCTTGCGGATGGAGGAGCCCTTGCCTTCATGGGTGGGATCACAGTGTTGGCCACCCACCCGTGTGGACAGAGGAGCCCCCACCTTCCACCAGTGGGATCACAGGGAAGGGAGCCAATTGGAGATGGGGTCAGGGGCTCCTAGCGTATAATATGGAGCTCCCCACGTGCCTCCTGCAGACCAACTTGCATTTTATTTTGCAACACATTCTCTATCAATTTGCTATCCCAAGGATCTGGGTCACTCACAGAACCAAGGACAAAAGGGCATTTAGCATTGTTCATAACTGCCCTTGTGATTCCGGAAATGACAGACACTCCTTCCTCCCGAGTCTGCTGCTCCTAGGTCAAGTCCACAAAAGTACTGTTGAGCTCTGCGAAGGGAGCTGGTGTGCTGGCTTGGCTTCCTATGCCATTAATATTCATGTGACAGGAGAGACAAAGAAACTGAGGTTCAAGTATAGGGCACGCTTGTGCACAGCCCAGACACCCCAGAATCTGCAGAAGTGCCCGTGTACATGAGGCACCTCCTTGTGCCAGCTGCAGTAGGGCAGTGCTCAGACAGGACCTTGGTGGGGATGTCTGGGCTGAGCTTTGAAATATCAGGAAGAGGAAGGTACCGGATTAATGCATCTCACTCAGGAGCTGTGGAGAGGCGCTCAGTAAAGGCCATGGAATGCTGGAGCTTGGGGCGGAGCACCTGGGCAGAACCAAAGGAGCCCAGCCCAGCCTCCTCCTGGTGGGGCGGAGCCTGGCCCCTTCTCCCCCTGGCAGGACGGAGACTCAGAACTGAGGCAACAGCGCAGCAGCAGGCCTTCCGCCCAGACTCTATGCCTCAGCTGCTAGGAAGCCATTCCTCCCACCTCACAGCAAGGAAAGGATCAGCCAACTGGAAATCGACAGTGTCCTGCACCAGCTAGGAGCTGAGGTGCCAGGGCAAGCCATGCCCTGAAACTCAGAGAGACAGATCTGGATCAGCCAGTCAATGCCCTCTCTGGACAGAATCGTAGGAGCCCTGCACTGGAGGGAGCGATGAAGCGGTCATTTCGAAGGGCTGTTGGAGGCTGAGCATGGATTAGCTTGAAGGCGAGAGATTTCCAGGGCTGCAGCTGTAGAGACTCCCGTACTTGAATGGGTTTCACTTACAGGAACTGCACTGGACCCTCACAGATAAGGTCAGAGTGTCCCCAGCTTTCCGGTAGGAGGAAGAACAAGTCACCATATTGAAACATGCCCAGTGCCCTGCACCACAAGACCTGCTCAACAAGGGATCGGACCTCACCAAACACCCAGGTCCAGGGCAGGGCACCTCTCTCTCCATGGCAGAGCCCTCTAGACTTCCTGAACCCCAAGGGGGAAGAGGGGGAAAGCATTTGCAACAGGCGCAGCCAAGGGCAGGGGTACACAGAGCCTGAGGATTAATGTAAGGCTCCCCTCTCCAGCTTCCCCCAAACCAGCAGGGTGCATGCACCGACCACAGCTGAAAACCTGCAGACACGCATCCCACAGGAGCAGCCAGGGCAGACAACGGGACACTGGGAGACCTGAAGTCTGGAACCCAGAGTGAACATCAAACATTAGCCAGATTAGCACAAACCTCACCCTGAAGCACCCATCTAACTCAGTTTCCAAAGGCAGATACATCACAGCTGGCTTCCAAAATAAAAAAAAAGAAAGAAAAAATGACACAAGTTGTACTAGGGTTCTCCAGAGAGAGAGAGAGAGAGAGAGAACAAGGCCTAGGTAGGAGATGGGAGAGAGAGAGTGAGGTTCTCCAGAGAGAGAGAGAACAAACCCTAGGTACAGGACTGGAGAGAAACTGGCCGGCACTGTGTTGGAGTCTGCGACACAGTCTGCCATAGCCACTGGGGAAAACCTGGTGCAACTGAGAGGCCTGGCAGTGGAGGCCAATGGCGTGGATTCCAGTTCTGCACTGAAGGCCTGAGGACCACTGGGGTCAACAGAGAGCTGGATGTGTCAGGTTAACAGGGCTGCAGGTATCTGTGGGTGTGGCTGGAAGAGGCTGGCGTTGGAGTCAGTGGACTGAGCAAAGTAGGTGGCCTCCCTGTGTGGATGGGCACCAGGCCATCTGTCCAGGGTCTGCGTAAGATAAAAGGTTGGGAGAAGGTTGAATTCGCTCTTCCTGGCTGCTCCAGCTGGCCACCCGCCCTGCCCTCAGACCTGGGCTCTCCTGGTCCTGAGGTCTGACACCGTGGTCCCTGCTTCTCACCTCTGGGCTGGCTGAAGCTCCACAGTCCGCTTTCCTCCCCTCAGCTTGCAGATGGCAGATCATGGATGCCATGCCCCCACAGTCACATGAGCCAACTCCCCAAAACAAATCTCTTCCTGTGTATCTACAGATGCATCCTGTGGCTCTGTTTCTCTGGGGAATCCTGATGAGTATAGATTTTGGTACCATGTAGTTTCATAGGGACAAAATTTTAGGAAAGAGTTTTATAAATTGTTCCTGGGCTTGCTGGAGTAGCCTCTGTAACTTGATTAGTTTTAAAGACACTAAGAGCTCTATATCCAGTAATAAAAAGAGCGCTGTCAGATCAAGGCATGATCTGGAGATATGCAAGATTCTGCACTGAACACTCCTAAGCAGCCACTTGTGAGGAACAAGGGGACGGGGGCTGGGAGAAGGTTGCTTTCAAATACTTGAAGAAATAAGGAAAGATGGCGATGCTGGTTGTTGCTTCTGTTTCTGGACAAAGTGATTTAAAAAAAAAAGAAAAAAAACCAACAACAAGTGTGCTTAGGGATTTGGATTCCTGGCATTAGCTGTGTGTGACCCTCCTAAGCGTGTCTAGCAGTGCAGGAGGGGAGCCCTGGTCTTCAGTACCACGGGGCTGAATGTGCTGAGAATCGGATGCGGAGCCTCATCCAGTGATGGGCTGAATCGCAAAGCAGGCTGGACTCCAGCCTTCCAGGGCATCGGCTGCCAGAGTGCAGGGTTGCTCTGAAAGGGTGCTGGGGTGAGGACACCAGGGGAGGCGCCGAGGGAACAGGGGACATCGCACCTGTGGGTGTGGCATCCTCATCCTGGGCAGAACTGGCCTGGCCACCCCAGGGGCAGAGATAGTCCCCACGTGATGGGCCTTCCTGCCTCCCTTTGCAAGGGAAACAGCCAGCAGGGCTGGGGGGATGGGAATGGCCTCTGCTGGGGCAACTTCCAGCAGCAAACTAATGCTGCTCGGGACCCTGCCCACCAGCAAGTCCATGCTGTGAAGAGAGGTGATCCAGACCCTGAGAACTGAACTGGGGCCCAGGGACAGTGCGTCTGTGTAGGTGGCCCTGTCTTGAGTTGGATGGAGGAGAAGGCGTTGAACTGTGACCCAGGGACAGTGCGTCTGTCTGTGGCCATGCCTTGGGGTGGCTGGAGAAGAAGGCATTGAACTGGGGCCCAGGGACAGTGCGTCTGTGTCAGTGGCCCTGCCTGGGGCATCTGGAGAAGAAGGTATTGAACTGTGGCCCAGGGACAGTGTGCCTGTGTCGGTGGCCCTGTCTTGGGTTGGATGGAAGAGAAGGCTTTGAACCGTGGCCTAGGGACAGTGCAGTGTTTCGGAGGCTCTGCCTTGAGGCAGCTGGAGGAGAAGGCATTCACTGGAGCACTAGCTTCCAGCCAGGGTTGGGTGTGTTCCCCTGCTTAAGCAAGGAGACTGTGTCACACCAGTTACTCTGGTGGCCCTACTGCTCTCCAGGACCTTGGTCACCTACCTCTGCGGGTCCTTGCTGATGGCTCCATCTTCCTCAGTGCCTCCAAGAACAGGGGTGTCGTTGGCCTGAGTCAGTCAGTCCTAATGGCTTCTGTGTGTCCTTTGCCACTGTTGTAGCTCTCGTCCCACAGGCTGGGGGACCAAACTAAGAAGAGAGCCACTTGGTGGGTTCAGAGGTCTGTTGGACGCCAGGCCTGTGAGGCTCTGAGTTGAAACTCTGTTCATCTCTTCACCTGCATGAGGTGCTCTGACTGGAGGGCCATTGTGACACTGTGGCTCTCCTGGAATCAGTGTCAGCCATCCCTGAAAGATGTGAGACATTCTTTCATTGCCGTGCAGTTACCCTGCTGAGGGTTGCTAGGGCTTTCGGGTAAGGGCACAAATTCTCAGTAGTGTGCAGGGCCTTCCGCGAGGGGACAGAGTGAGGGGGCCAGCCACCCCTTCACTCCAGGGCTTCCGGCTGTGTCAGTGGGCTCAGCTCTGGGATCAGCTGAGGGCCTGTGACTGGCCACTCACAATTCAGAGTAGATGTCTGTCCCCTCGCCCTGGAGCTTTTCTGCTGTTGTGAATCAAGTAAAATTCAGCAGGTTCCTTGCCCGTCACCTCCAGGGATGCCCTGAGCACCCTCCAGGGTCCCTGGTCTGGGTGCCAGCAGGTTCTGGCCTCCGG
This sequence comes from Aplodontia rufa, assembly GCA_004027875.1. Lineage (NCBI taxonomy): Eukaryota > Metazoa > Chordata > Mammalia > Rodentia > Aplodontiidae > Aplodontia > Aplodontia rufa. The sequence goes on along the minus strand of PVKS010034284.1, from coordinate 3,716 downwards.
TCCCTCGGGCACTGTTTTCAACTTGGTTGCTACAGGGAGGCGAGGTCCACTCGGACTGTGAGGCTTACTTCCCCTCAGCTTCCCTGGAGCTCTGCCTGCTGCAGAGCCTGGGCGGGGGGTCATTTGAGCCCCCGTCAGCCTCTCTCCTTGCTTCGCTGTCCTGGGTTGTCTGTGGCAGACACTTCCGTTCTGCCTTCCTGCTATAGCTGATGATGCTGTGTGTCCAAGCACGTCCACACGGCCACTGCCACCTGAGCGCACCCGGGCCAGTGGCCAGCTCCCAGCTCCAACCCCTGCTGGTGTCCGTCCTGAGGATGCAGGGGGCTGTGTGCCTGCCCCCACCCCCATGTCAGCAGCCCAGAGCGCCTGGCCTCTCCCCACATCCGCATTGACATTTGGTGCCATTCATTGAATTTTTTTTTTTTTTTAAGAGAGAGAGACAGAGAAAGAGAGAAACAACTTTATTGAGTTTTTCACAGGGCCTTCATTGCTCCAACACTTAGTTGTGTACGTGGTGCTGGGTTTTGAACCGGGTCCTCTTGCTTGCCAGGCAAGCGCCGAAACCTCTGAGCCACCGCTCCAGCCCTCATTGAATTTTTATAAGTGATCATCATGTGTAAATGTCTCTCGTTTTAAGAATGAGTGAGATTAAAATTTTCCCTTGTTCATTAAGAGTCTTCTTCTCTGCATTGGATATTTATATCCTTCGCCAAGATTTTTTTTTCATTTTTGTATTGATTTGCAAGAATTGTTTACACATTCTAGATAAAAAGGTTTTTAGATAAAATATGTCCTACTTTATCATTTTTGGTGTTTTTTGCAGTTCAAACATTTTAATTTTAATGCAATGAACTATATCATGCATTTCCTTTAATCCTGTGCTTCTGTGTCTTATTAAAGAAATAAGAATATGAAGCAGAGTTTAAAAGGACATTTTCTTCTAAGATTTGGAAGCTTTGCATTTAACATTTAGCTCCTCCTGCCATCTGGAATTCTCCTTCGTGGATGGCTTGGGCAGGGATAAAATTTTATCTTCCATATGGCCAGCCAGTTGTTCCTGCCCGTTGGTCGACTGGCCCGCCCGTCCCTCGCTTGTTTGTAACAAAGTCCTCTTCGTGAGCCAAGTGTGCACGCGTGTTTGCAAATGTTCCGGGCCCTGCCTGCCGTCTCGCTCGTGTTTGCACACCCCTGCAGCGCAGCCTCGGAAGCGGCCTCGGCACGGCACGTATAGTCTGTTCGCAAGTGTGCCTTTATTTGGATCTGTTTGTCTTATTTCTCCTCTTCTATCACAAGGCTTTCCTTGGGCCGGGGTGTGGCTCCGTGGAGAGCATTCGCACAGCCCGTGCGGGGCCCTGGGTTCCATTCCCAGCAGCACAAACAGTAAAGCTGAAAACTGCTGCCCGCTCAAGCTGGGCCGCCGCACCCCAGGTGTCGTGGCAGCTCAACTCTGCTACGGAAGCTTCCGCCATATCCAGAGCCCGGTGTGGGTGTGCATCCCGATGGGCAGGCCCTGTCCTGTCTCCATGTGGTGTCTGTGACCAACGGGAGCCAGCATATGCTAAAGGACAGAGGTGGGACATGATGAGGCAGGTAGCACACACGCTGCCGCGAGGAGCCAGGACTCTGCCCTGCAGGGCTGAGAAGAGGTGGACTCCGCTAGTCGGAGACCAGAGCATGGGAAGTACTGATAACAATGACAAAGTACCACAGCAGAGCAGCTGCCCCTGAGCCAGGACCACAGGCCAGACGTTGGCCTGGTGCTTGACGGCCCTGGCCTCGTCCTCACAACCACCCTGCAGGTGCCCGTGAGTTCTCTCATTCCTTTCTTTGGTACCAGGGATTGAACCCAGGGGTGCCCAGCCACTGAACCACATTCCCAGCCCTTTTTATTTTTTTATTGTTTTATTTTGAGACAGGGTCTCATTGAGTTGCTTAGGACCTCACTAAGTTGCTGAGGCTGGCCTGGAACTTCTGATCCTCCTGCCTCAGCCTCCTAGCAGGAGGGATTAGTTCTCTCATTCTGGAGACAAGAACATTTGAACAAGGAGATAAGCCACGTTGACAAAACTGGACCCCAAGCCCTGGGATGAGAGTTGGTGCTTCCAACCACTAACACACACCCAGAAACAACCCTTGAGTGCATGTGTTCATGCATATGCATGTCTATTTAATTTCTACTGGAAAAATAAACTTTAGCATATTCGATATGTCAAACAATTCAAAGCATTATATATTTACAAAAAACAAGCAACAACAACAACAACAAAAAACACCAACCCACAGGGATGCCCTCTCCTTCCTAGAGGCAGAGCCTATTAATAAGTTTTTGTGAAATTTTCTAGAAATCTTGCCTATAGTAGGCTGGATGAATATTTCTGTATTTTTGCATGTATGTATCTATAAATCATCTTTTTAAAAGTATTAATGTGGGGCTGGAGCGGTGGCTCAGTGGTTATGACGCTTGCCTGGCATGTGCAAGGACATGAGTTCAAACACCAGCACCACGTACACAAAGAAGTGTTGGAGCAACGAACATGATATGGAAAACTGAATGAAATTGATTCTCTCTCTCTCTCTCTCACTGCCCTTTTCTCTTTGGAGACAAAGAAAACACCATTACTAGTAGTATGACATGCACCCACGTTGCCCTGCTTCCTTACTGAGCGTGGTCTGGTGGAGATTCGGCTCTAATCTATTCTCTTTTAGCACCTCATTGGCATTCCAGGGGTCTTTACCCACGCCCAGAGGGAGGCGCTCAGAGGGAGGCGCTTGGATCAATCCCGGGCACGTGCAGTTATTCAAAGGTGGAAGCTTTCACGACGCTTCACATACCTCTGTGCGTCCCCGTGGCCCGTGCTCCTGTGGCCACCCGTGAGGACAGCGGAGTGTCCATGCAGCGCAATGGCAGGCAGCTGCTTCTCCACAGCCCTGGAGCTGTGCCCACTTGCCACCCCACGTGCGTCTCCGGATGGGAGCTGCTTTCTCCTGCTTTCCCTGTCATCTTGCGGGTTGGAGGGGTACAGTGTGACCTAGAACGCAGTTCACATTATTAAAGCTGGCGTTCTAGCGCACACAGGTGCGATCTGCTGGATTCCGGGGTTCCTGCTCCCTCCCAGCAGAACCTCCCTCAGAGCTCGTTTCCCTTTTCCTCAGCTGATCCCAGCTGTCAGATCACAGGTAGAATTTCCACCTGTGTGGGCACAGACTAGACACAATTTAAACCTGCTACGTATGTGCCACAGTTTGGTTATGTGTGGTTCCCAGCCTGAAAGAGAAACATTTCCGAAACTGAAGTCAATCCTGCATTATTTATTGTAGAAGTTTTGAGAAAATTCAATAGAAAAATTTCATGGTAATGCTGATTTAAAAGGAAGTAGCTACCAGCAAATTTTCTCCATTTTAAATATGGAAATTGGTCTATTCAGACTTCAAATATCATCCAAAGCAAATGTTTGTCTCCTCTCTCCACGCCTGTGTGCGTGTAAGCCCGCTCTCCCATCTGCGGATTCTGCAGCTGAGAATTCAACCAACCATAAATCAAAAATATGTGTGAAAAATCACCTCTTCTGAGACAGAGGCTTTTTCTTATCATTTCCCCCTAACAGTGCAGGGCAGCACAAAGTTCACAACACACCAGCTGTCACAAGATCTAGGGATGATTAAGACAGCGGGAGGATAGCCCAGGCTGCATGCAGCACAACTGGCGGAGCTGAGGG
>PVKS010034283.1:0-21007 GCA_004027875.1 Aplodontia rufa | reverse complement strand
CTAACCTCTTCCTCCCCTGTACTCTGGTAATTCCTAAATATTAGCAGTTTTCTCTCATCCTCACCCAAAGTCTTTACCCCACTTGCACCCCATTTCTATGTTTTCCTTATTCCTAACAGAATAACCTACTCCCCCCCTAATCCCTTGTTCCTCTTTACTCTATGTCAGGTGTTCTAATATACCTCCCCAACTCACCTCCTTGACTTCCTAGTCATTTCTTCTCCCCACTTACAGAGACCCTGCTCTCTAAAGATACAGACACTCTTCAAAATGGGTACTTGCTTGCTATCATAATATATTGTGAGATCCCTCTTAAAGAAAACTGCCACTATTGGTGCTAGTCGTCAGCACATCTGTTTTAGTTGAAACAGACTAGTATCTGCACCTATAGGCTCTGAAGTTCTCGCAGACCCATCTGGCATCTTTAGGTATGTCTTCATCAAATAGCTACCCATCACAACGAAGCAAAGCAATAAGAAGCCCCAATTACTCTGCCAAGAGTAACAAGGTTGAACTACAAGACATGCTGTCTCTGAAAATGAAGAAAAGGGGAAATAACTCCCCTCCACAACCTCACAGCTCTTCACCCAAGGACCCTATAGCTGGGGCCCTAGATGAAAACCAAAGATATTGTATCAACATTATGATTGGTAATTCAATCAAAGAGTTGAGAGAAGAAAAGGAAAGAGAGCAATTTCAAGAGATGAGAGACAACTTTTATAAGGGAGAAATTCCATGAGATGAAAGATCAGGTACACAAAAAATTAGACATTCTGGAAAGAGATGTAGCAGACCTATCAGGATTGAAAAACATGGTTAACCAAATCAAATCTTCACTGGAAGATATCAATGCCAGAGTATACTCCACTGAAAACAGAACTTCAGCTCTTGCAGAACAAACATCAGAAAATGAAGATTGGCTAAGCAATGTTGAATTCAAAGAGGATAAACAAAATAAGCAACTTATATTACATGATCAGAACTTCCAAACAATATTTGATGAGATGAGGCAAAATAATCTGAGAATCGTTGGCCTGGAGGAAAACTCTGAACAGCAAAGAAGATGCATCAAGAACCTTTTAAGTGAAATCATAAGCAAGAACTTTCCTCATCTTACAATTGATCCAGAATATCACATCCAAGATGCTTATACAACACCAAACAGGCCTAATCAAATGAGAAATTCACCACGACATATCATATAAAAAATGAATAACAGAGATAATATACTCTGCAAAACTCAGCTTCAAATGTGATGGGGAAATTAAATACTTCATTGATAAACTCAAGCTAGCAAGATACATGAACACAAATCCTGCACTACAGAATATTCTCAAGGATGTTCTCCATTCAGAAGAAAATGCTAATGATACCCTAAACCCTTAAACAAGGGCAAATAAATAACCATATTATACACAAATTGACTTCCAAGATGACTCAAAACTCTGTAATTGTTACAAAGTCTGAGACTCAGCCTCCCATATCTATTCTAACTTTGAATGTGAATGGTCTCAATGCCCCAATTAAAAGACACAGACTGGCCCACTGGATCAAAAAACAAAATCCAACAATATGTTGCCTGCAAGAGACACTTTGACATTCAAAAATAGACACAGGCTGAAAGTGAAAGGATGGCAAAATGTCTACCAGGCCTGTGTCCCAAAAAAGCAAGCTGGCATGGTGATTCTAATTTCTGATAAAATTAATTTCCAACTAAAACTAGTCATAAAGGACAAAAAGGGTCACTTTATCATACTAAAAGGGGCAGTCCATCAAGAAAATATAACAATAATTAACACTTATACCCCCAATTACAACACCCGCAAATATATGGAAAAATACTTAAGGACATTAATCCCCTCATTGATCTCAACACAATAATTCTGGGGGACTTCAACACACCACTATCAGCTCTAGACAGATCATCAAAACAAAAAATCAATAAAGACATCTCCAGTCTGAGAAACTCTATTATTCAATAGGGCTTAACAGACATCTACAGAATATTCCATCCTAAGACAGTGGAATTTACCTTCTTCTCAGTGGCTCATGGATCCTTCTCTAAAATAGACCACATCATAGTTCATCGAGATAATCTTAATATAAAAAAGTGGATATAATCCCATGTATTCTGTCAGATCATAATGCTATGATCTTAGCAATCAACAAGAAGAGCAATAACAGAAACTACTCAAATACTTGGAAACTGAATAATTCCCTCTTAAATGGAGGATGGGTAAAAGAGGCAATGAGAGCAGAAATTAAGAAGTTCTTGGAATTGAATGAGAATGAGGAAACAACATACCGAAACCTCTGGGATAGTATGAAGGCATTCTTAAGAGGTAAATTTATAGCACCGAGTGCATACATCAAAAATCTAGAAAGAGCCCAGGTAAATAGCCTTATGCTGCAACTCAAATGATTACAAAAAGAGGAACAATCCAACCCCAAAGCTAACAGAAAACAGGAAATTGCCAGAATCAGAGCTGAAATCAACGAAATTGAGAACAAAAAAAAATTATAAACTATTAACAAAACTAAGAGTTGGTTCTTTGAAAAAATAAACAAGGTTGACACACCCCTTGCCAACTTCACTAAAAGGAAGAACAAAATGAAGCAAATCAACAAAATCAAAGATGAAAATGGGGATATCACCACAGACTCATCCAAAATCCAGAAGAGTATCAGAACCTATTTTGAAAATTTATACTCTGCCAAATTTGATAACCTGGAGGACATGGACAGGTTCTTGGACATATACAACATCCCCTCTTTAACACAGGAGGACATTGAAAAGCTAAACCAACCTATCACAGATAGCGAAATTGAAGCAGCAATCAAAGCTCTTCCAAAAAAGAAAAGCCCAGGACTGGATGGATATATGGCAGAATTCTACCAAGCCTTCACAGAAGAACTAACACCAATCCTCTACAAACTCTTTCATGAAATTGATAGAGTGGGAATACTCCCAAACACTTTTTACAAAGCAAATATTACACTGATTCCAAAACCCAACAAAGACATGTCAAGAAAAGAAAACTACAGACCAATTTCCCAGATGAACATTGATGCAAAAATCCTTAATAGAATTTTAGCTAATAGTATACAAAAGCACATTAAAAACATAATATGTCATGTTCAAGTGGGCTTCATTCCAGGAAAACAAGCTGGTTGAACATATGCAAATCATTAAATGTAATTCACCACATAAACAGAATTAAAAACAAAAATCATATAATCATCTCAATTGATACAGAGAAGGCATTTGATAAAATTCAATTCCACTTTATGCTCAAAACTCTGGAAAAGATAGGGATCAAGGGAAGATACTTTAACTATGTCAGATCCATTTATGACAGACCTATAGCCAACATTATCCTCAATGGCGAAAGACTGAAAGCATTTCCACTGAATTCAGGAACAAGACAAGGCAACAAGGCTGTCTACTTTCCCCACTCTTGTTCAATATAGTCCTTGAAACCCTTGCCAGAGCTATCAGGCAAGACAAGGAAATCAAAGGAATTCATATAGGAAAAGAGGAAGTTAAGTTATCTCTATTCACTGATGACATGATTCTATACCTAGAAGACCCAATAACATTGGCCAGAAAACTCCTAGAGCTTATAGGCAATTACAGCAAAGTGGCTGGCTACAAGATCAACACCAGTAAGTCACTAGCTTTCCTTTACTCCAGCAACAAATCCATAGAAGAAGAAATCAGGAAATCGATCCCATTCACCATCTCCTCCAAAATAATGAAATACTTGGGCATTAACCGTACAAAGGATATTAAGGACCTCTACAAAGAAAACTATCAAACACTAAAAAAAAGAAATTACAGAAGACCTGAGTAGATGGAAAAACATTCCATGCTCATGGTTAGGCAGAATCAATATAATAAAAATGGCCATTCTACCCAACGCCCTATAGAGATTTAACGCAATCATCATCAAGATACCAATGGCATTCTTCACAGATATAGAAAAAGCAATTCTCAAGTTCATATGGAATAACAGAAGACCCAGATAAGCCAAAACATTACTCTGCAGGAAGGAAGAAGCAGGAAGTGTCTCAATCCCTGACCTGAAAATATATCACAGAGCTGTAGTAGCAAAAACAGCATGGTATTGGTATCAAAACAGAACCGAAGACCAGTGGAACAGAATAGAAGATCCTGAGACAAACACCCATATCTTTAACTATTTGATATTTGATAAAGGGGGCAAAAGCATAGTGTGAAAGAAAGATAGCCTGTTCAACAAATGGTGTTGGACAAATTGGTCAGCCATGTGTAGACAACTGAAGCTGGATCCTTATCTTTCTCCCTGCACAAAAATTAAATAAAAATGGGTCAAAGATCTGGATATTAAACCAACAACTTTAAACCTACTAGAAAAAGAAGTAGAGTCATCACTACAGAATATAGGAGTCGGCAGCACCTTCCTCAACAAAACTCCCATGACTCAAGCAGTAAAGTCAAGAATAAATGAATGGGATGCAATGAAACGAAAAAGGTTTTGCACAGCTAAATATTTAGTCAAGAGCATCAACAGAGAACCTACAGAGTGGGAGAAAATCTTTGCCTGTTACACCTCGGACAGAGGGCTAATATCCAGAATATACAAAGAACTAAAAAAGCTAAACACCAAAATCACAAATAATCCAATCAATAAATGGGCTACAGATCTAAAAAGAAACTTCTCACCAGAGGAAGTCCAGAAAGCCCATAAATATATGAGAAATGCTCTACTTTATTAGCTATAAGGGAAATGCAAATCAAGACTTCAATGAGATTCTACCTCACTCCTGTTAGAGTGGCAAAAATGAAGAATTCTAACAACAAATGCTGGAGGGGCTGTGGGAAAAGAGGAACATTGTCACACTGCTGGTGGGACTGCAAACTGGTTCAGCCACTCTGGAAGGCAGTGTGGAGAATCCTCAAAAAATTAGGGGTGATGGGGCTGGAGCGGTGGCTCAGCGGTTGCAGCACTTGCCTGGCATGCGCAAGCACGCGAGTTCGAACCCCAGCACCATGTACACAGCAAAGTCTCCGACCAGCGAAGACCACATGAAAAACTAAATAAAATTTTTTTTTAAAAAATTAGGGATGGAACTACCAGCTATCCCACTCCTGGGTATTTTCCCGAAAGAGTTAGAATCAGCATATTATAGTGATGTGGCTTCATCAATGTTTATAGCAGCTCAATTTACTATAGCTAGACTATGGAACCAACCCAAATGCCCCTCACTCAACGAGTGGATTAAAAAACTTTTTACATGTATACAATGGAATACTACTAGGCAATTAGAGAAAATGATATTACTTTTGCAGCCAAATGGATGGAGATGGAAAAAATTATGCTAAGTGAAGTACCCCAATCTCAGAGACTCAAGGGCTGAATGGTTTCTCTCATCTGTGGAAGCTAGAATACATGGAGAAGCAGTATGTTAGATGGCTAAGCTAATAATAACCTCAAATTGTATGATTCTTAATGCAACAGGGGGATGATTGCCTCGGATACCTGGTGGCATAGGGTGGGAAACAGGGCAGGGGGAGGGCTTAGGAAGAATATCTAGGAGACTGGAGGGTGAGAATATGGGAGATTCATCTCAGAAGGAGATCTCTGATCTCCACGAGATATCCATTTAACTCAGAGCATCTTCTGGGGAAAACAGCAACATGGAGAACCCAAGTTGGGCCTCCATGACATGGCATTAGCCTTGGATAACTAAGTATATATACATTTGTTCTTGATTGTTTGACAATGTTTCCCCCTCAATTGTAACTCCATATTCATCTAATAAAAAATAAAGTAATTTAATTTAAATCAATATACTATAAACTTATACTAATTTCAGAAATTAGTATAATTTAATTAAATAACATTACTTATTTAGATAATATTCATCACTCAAGTATTCTAATGGGGCAGAAAAGAAAAGCCTGGAGAAGAGAGTAGGAATTAAGGAGTTTATATTCTTGTGAGTGTGTTGAAGTGGGGGAATAGACAATAGGCAGATAAATAATCTTAGGACAAGATCAGTAGTGCTAGAAAAAGTATATCAGGATTAAGAGCTGGTGAGTGACCCAGGAAGAGAGATTGGTTAGGGGAGTTGTCTGCTGTGATTTGGTTGTGTTTCCCCCAAAAAAAATCTCATGTTGATATTTGTTTGCTGATGTAGTGGTTTTGAAAGGTGGGACCTTTAAGAAGAGTAAATGTTTTTCTCAAGGGACTTGGTTAGTTCACACAGGAAAGAGGTGGCTCTTATCAAGTAGGTCTGCTCTTTTGTCTCTTCACTGCTTTTCCACCATGCATGGAGCAGTACATGGCCCTCACCAGAGGCTGCACCATGCTCTTAGACTTCTAGAACCAAAGTTAAATAAACCTCTTTTCTTTATAAATTATGTAGTCTCCATTATTCTCTTATAGCAGCAGTAAGCAGACTGAGACATCTCAGCTAAGACATCTTGGTCAAGCTTCAATTTTTATAAGGTCTGTGGTTACTGGATATAGTCTTTAGACAGAAACCTGGCCTTTGATATTGACTTATTTTACTTTTCATGTGTCTGTCTACAGTCTTTTATTTTTCTCCCCAAACTGATCTTCTTACCCTAGAATCAATAAAGTAGTGCAGTTTTCTAAGAAAACAATTTAACTAAACCCAGTTGGCCCCAAAACCATCCCTCTAAAGTCAATCTGCATTTAACCAACTTGCTTAATGTTTTACTGACCATATGTTACTTTCACCTACCTTCTTTAATGTTTCACTTTTAGAGCATTTCCCATGAAGTAACACAGTTTTAGCCCTTTACAAAGTTTTGTATTTTTCTTCATGTTTTTTCTGCTTCAGTCATTTATTGTTGTGCTCCTCATAAGCATTTATGCAATTATTCATATACAATTCATCAAACTGATCCATTTTAAGCTTTCCTGTCTCTATTTTATTCTTTCCTTTGGATTTTTTAATACCTATTTGTCTCTATAGGTTCATTAATAGAAATTAGTCCCACCTGTGTTTGATGTAATTCATGAAGTATTACTATTTGACAGAAGCAAACTTCTCTGTAGAAGGCTTCCTAGTAGCAACTTTTTACTAGGTGCCTCTAGGCTCATAAAAATGAAAAACTAAGAATACATTACCTGCGGTTATGTACTGCGTGGCCACATAAAACTCACTTGGAGGCTTAGAGAGGCTGTCTCTGGGCCCCATGTGCACAGCGACGTGACTACACATTCTCTGATCTCAAACCTCACGCTGCCTCCATGAAAATGCTGCCAGTGTGTCAACTGCACTACCTGTTGGTTATCTAAAAGGTTTATCTACCATTTGCTCAAACGATGATTGGAAAATGTCATTTCTTGCTATCATTAGTACTTTATTCATGGGGAAACTTGGTTGAATGGATGGCAAATTAATTAATTATGCAAAGTAATGTTTGAAAATTTGAAGGAGATAAAAGTGCGGTGTATTTTGAAGACCAGGGAACAGTCTGCTTTGTACAGTGTAATCTATGTCCCCAGTGAGGTTTCCAAATGTTTTTCCCATGTACACCCACACTCTTATTTCAGAAAGAAATCTTCGTTCCTGTGTTCATTTTCTTGGCCTGAAGTCTCGGGCAAGGCTCTGTTCTGTTCATCTGTTTTCTCTCGCACAGTCTCTCCACCAACTCTCCTTATGAGCTTGACTCTAGCTCTCAATGGAAAGGAAAGCACTTATTTCCTTAGATTTTTGTCCCTGGTCCCAAACCCATCACCTGGTCTTGGTCTCAAACTACTCCAGGCCTCGACCAGCTGAGAAGCAACTGAGGCAGGGGAGGAGCTCCCATTCCTTCCCATTTGTCTTTCCAACACCATGCCTCCAAGTGTTCTGTTCTCTTTTCTCCTCTTCTGCTCCTCCTTTGGAAAACTGGTAGAATACTTACCCCTATCTGCTGGTCAAGGCTGCCCCATCCAATGGCTGAGCCTCAAGTCTAAGTTCTTTCCATCTTCCCTTTAAGGCTCATTTTCAGAGAAGGCCCAGACTCAAAAAATAATAATAATAATAATGATTGACAATGTGTGACCACTAGAGAAGCATTGCCTTTCAACAAGGGGACCCTGCATTAGCTCACCAAATAGAAGTGTCCCTGGCGGGATATGGAGTATGCTAATACAAAGTGCACTCCCTAACCTTTTCCTCATTGGCTTCCAGAGCTCCTCCCTAAGCTTGGCAGGGCTTTCTAATGCCCATTAGAATGGTGAAGCATGCAGAGAAATGCAAGTGATCTGTCCATAGCTGGTGGTGCCTGCATGAAACACAGAGGCTTCAGAACCTGTGAGACACTGCTTGGTGGGAAGTGGGAACCCCTGCAGTGTTCCCCAGGTTCTTCCTGCACAGCCCCTCTACCATGTCCCAACATTCCCAACCTTTGCAGCTGTGTGGTTTGACAGTTTTGAGCCCTGAAGAGCACTCTCTGGTGAAACCCTGGCTTACATCAACAAGCCTGCATCTTTCTTTCTCAGAGAGATCCTTAGCAGATGCTTGCCCCTTGGAAAGGATACTCACACCTCATTTCTGCAATGTCTGTACCTCCTCTTGCCCCTTTCTGGAATGGAAGAGCACCCGTTGAAATAGCTCACGTTTTTTCCCCAAGTTCTCACTCTGCTCTTTCCTCCTTAAGTAAAGGTAATTAGCCAAAAGCAAAACAAAACTAAGAATTTCATTATTGGGCAAAATGTGAAAACATTTGAGAAATGGGCTGAAGATCTATAGGGAACACTCAGTCTAGAGGGAAAACAAAACACACTGAAAAATGCTGGAGCTGATAAATCCCCCCAGGTGGCTTTGGGAACCCATAGGCAAGGGATCAACTACCTGGGCAGGGTGGCTGGAGAAGTAGGGCTCCTGCACAGAGCAGCTGTCACCCGGCCTCATAGCTAAGTAACATCCTCAGGTGACAAGCACCTGCCCATGTCAATGGTACCCACAGTGTAGTGGATGGTTTTAGTTTTCATTGCATGAATGACTCAAAGGTCAGTATTATTTCAGTGTGCATCACTTTACCAGGGATCGAAGTTTGATTTTCCATAATCTAAGAGATGAACTATAACTGAGAAAACATAAGTTTCATTGTTGTTTTGGCCTAAATTATATGCTGGTTTCTGTTTTCTCAGTTTGCTGACTTTTACCCTGGAATAAACCTCGTCTGACTCTAGCTGAAGTTCTTACACGACCTACAATCACTGCTTCCCTCAGGCCATCATATTTGTGTGAAGTAATCACTGCCAAATTATTTTACTTCTCACCAGCTGCAGCAAAGTGGGACAATTACCTAATGTAGCCCAGTGGATGGCACAAAAAGTATTTAGAGATATGCTTTGATTTATTGTGTCATAGTCAATCCACTCTATTACTGTCCCCTGCTAAACGTCCTTAATCTAGGTAGCTGCCCTCTGCCCTTTCCCTGCAAACTCCCATAATGATTCTACCACATCAACCTATTTTGGCTTAGTTTTCACAAGAACATTTATGTGTTCCAGATAACTGCTTCCTTTCTAATTTAATTAAGCAGCAAAGCTCTTCTTGTAAGTACATAGGTTTTGGTGCATTCTCCATACACAGATTCAGGGCATAGTAAGACAAGATTGTAGGGATTACAATGAATCATGCATTATCACATTTGAAATCAGAAGTGGAACCAGAAAGACTGACTTTAGACAGAGCCTGCCTCCTCCAACACCTCACACTAACCTCTCTGGGGGTGGTTGTGACCACTCTGATACAAAGAAAGTCCTCTGGAAGCACAGGAGAGGGAAAACTTACTGCAGTCTAAGGAGATGTGGGGAAACTTGAAGATAGGGGATGGAGCTGGACCTTCAAGGCTATGTAGAATTTGGAAGAGTATAGATCAGGAGAAATGCTCTCCATGACCAATGCCTTAAGCAGGATATCATTGTAGAGAAGATTAGGGCCTATTAAAAAAAAGAGTCATATAGCTATATGGTGGGGGAGAGGAGAGGGAGGGAGGATAAAGAGGGTTCTAGAGAGACATTCAACGATGTAGCATACTCTTACTGCCCCCCGAATCCAAATAATATTTATGCAATCTTTTAATTCTAGAAAATTGATAATCTGAACATTTATATCACTTGTAGGGGAGAACTATAGAAGAATCAAGAGACTGAAGTGTTGGCGATGTGGGGGTAATTCTGGTTTAGGAACAAATGCATATCATATTGTTACTTTACATACATTTATGATTGTACAATAACTCAACTCCTTAATAAAAAAATTTTTTTAAAAGACCCAATAAATGTTGTGGGAGATTGGCATTTTGGGGAAGGACAGAGATGAGAAGGAGCCTCAACAAGTGACTCAGAGACAGGTTATATGAGGCTTTGGATGGAAAGCTAAAACTTTATTCTGTAGGGAGGACACTGGAGACCAGAAAATACTCCAAGAGTATGAGGGAGAGAAAGATACCCCAACAGCAAAAGTGAGAGATCTGAAAAACTTGAATCTGGACACTAGCTGTGGAGAAGAACAGGGAGGTGGTGATCCACCTGGTCAGACTGAAGTCAGATTGGATGTGAGCAGTGGAAGTGAAGGGTTCATATGGAGAACAAGGCAAAGAGCAGACTATGTGAAAATAGTCTCTCAGTCCAAGGTCCAGGGTGGGAAATAAACAAATACTCTTTTCAGTTGATGATCCCAGGATTTTGAGTATAAGTGTCAGGTGATGATATTTACTGGAACCAGAAAAAGAAAAACAAGCACTGAGGGATGATAATGGGGTAAACCGTGAGCATGTTGCATTTAAGATGCTTAAGAAACATCCAGAGGGAGATGACAAAGGACATTGGATATACAGCTCTGGAATTCAGAGAAAGGTCTGGAATGGGGGTAAAATCATCAGTGTTCACAGTTCACAGGCGAAGTCACAAAAAATAAACAAGAAGCATAAATAAAAGAGCACAGAGGCATCGAACCCTTGAGAGCATCAGTGATCGCTGCTGGACAGTGGCCCACTTGCTGCACCACCATTATTCCCATCACACAGGCCTGGCAAAGATCATTTTCCTCAGTAAGCCTTTTCTGACTGATGGAATGAACAATCTTTTTTTTTTAAGAGAAAGAGCAAAAGTGAGAGAAAGAAAAAGAATCAATTTTAATTTGTTTTTCCATAGGGCCATGATGTCTCTGATGTTTAGTTGTGTATGTGGGACTGGGGTTTGAACTCAGGTCCTTGGGCATGCCAGGCAAGTGCTTTAACTGCTGAGCCACCATCCTAGCCCCTAGAATGAATAATCTTAACAAGGCAGACCATTCTGTCCCAGAAGTGGACAGAGATGAGACCTTACCTTTGCTGAATATCAACTCTGCCCAATTTACTTGAGGTTTCTCCTTTAGAGAATGAAAACATTATCACCCAAAGCTGTACAAAGCTTGACAGTCTGGCTTTCCAGTGACCTCAGCCTCAGCAGTGTCTTTAACTCCCATGCCTCCCTGCTGACTCTCCCTACCTTCAGCATGTTTGTGCTTAATCTCCACTTTCGGGAGTCAGGGCAAAATGAAAATCCTTTGAACTTGGGTCACTCAACATTCTCTTCCAATAAAGAAAACTCTCAAATGAAGAAAAACATTTTAGTTCTTCTGGAACTGTTGAATCTTTTCTTCTAATTAATTAATTCATCATTTTCTAAGAGCCAGCCCTGTACAACATGTAGGAAACTCAAAATACTTTTAATATGCATGTGTGTATGTGCACGTGTGAATCTTAACTTGGAATCCAGCAGGAAGCATTCTTTGGTGGGCACGCTCAGGAGAGGAGGATGGGGGAGGGTGGAATATCATGGACATCTTCAAAAAAGAAAACTTTTGAGAACAGAGCCATGAAGGCTGAGTAGATTTATTTGCTTGTTTGTTTGTCCAGGCAAAAGGAGCCACATAAGCAAAAATGTGGAAACAAGAAGGTCTGAGTGTGAAGTATTTGAAAGGTGGTGGAGCAGAGTCTCAGAAGGGTCTTAAATACGTGTGACACGACTGGATTTGTGTTTGGGGAAGACTGTTCTGGCAGCTAGTGTGGACCTTGGAACGGAGCCTGGAAAGACACCTAAGCAGACAGCCTTATGCCAAGGTGCCTCCTTCCTGTCCTCTGGTGTGCCTGAGGCCGCAGGAGGGCTGCATCATGAAGATTGATGTTAGTCAATGGACTGAATCATTAGAAAAGGTTGTAGACCTCAGGTCATTCGCCAACGCCTTTGCAACTGGCAGAAAGAACAATACAGGAGGTCACAGACAGGGAAAGGAGGGGTCAAAGTAGACTGCTCAAGAAAGTAGTTGGGAAATGGATTCCAACTTGTACTCACAGGTCTTGATTTATCATAAATAAAATTTCTTCCAATCATAATTAGATTTACACTTAACTTCCTAAAGCCCCTTCTGTGTTCTAAGGCATTTGTCTCTGTCAACATTGGACCTGGCTCCAGCCCGAGCCCCAGGGAAAATGCAAAGCTCTTTTAACCTTGAGGAATCCAAAGAAAATGTCAGCTTGGCATGGCTTACTCCTAGTAACTTACATTTTAAGAACTTTGCTAACGCAGATAGACCACGATGCTATGAAATTAAAGTGGGGTTTACAAAGAATTCTTATGGTCTGAAGCAATCCCTAAATTGTACCTTGGGAGTGTGAGTTAACCACTTCATCAGGATTCAAAAGTCTTCACTATCCAAAAACCACTTTAAAAAAAAAACTGATTTAATTGCTGGTTTATTTAACTGACTTTTCATAAATGTACTTTAAGCATTTTTCACATACAGATCTAAAGGAACTAGAGGCTGAATGGCTGAATTTCTACAATAATTCAGTAAGATCCAAGAAGTAAGAATAGTAACCTCTGTTCTACAGCTCTACATGCACAGCCCTCGCCTGTCTGGTAAGAGTCAGAAGCCTAGCCATGTAAAGGACTGTCATTTGCAGCCCTAGAAAACTTCTACTTGTTCATTTCCTCTTGGTTTCAAGGAACAAAAACATTGCTATATCAGGGCCTTGGGAAGGGACTTCTACCCCACACTGGGTGATGGTATTGGGACAGTTCAGCATCAGAAAATTTTCAAACAATGATGACAGCCGCACGAGTGCCTTCTGAGGGCTAGCTAGCTATATCCTTCTTTATTCTCAGCATTTCCTCTGCCCTAGTCTACAGCTAAAGTCCCAGGGGGAGATTTCTGAAGTTTCCTAGTAAGAAGAAACCCACTTTGGCTAACCAGAGCACTACCACCAATCCACTTGGAACAAGGAAGACAAAACCTGCCCTAGGAAAACTCCTAGAAGAATCTGAAAAGATCAGCAATTTCATGACATGTGGGAGCATATGCTAAGGGTATCTGCAGAAAGATGAAAATCCACCCATGAGAGTCATTTACATTTACCATTTACTCCAGGGCTTCATTATCCCACAAAACTTATTTTCACCTTCTATCCAAACTTTTAAAACATAAAGTCATCACCCACCCAGAAGGGCAAATACAATATTCACCAAATTTATCACATTTTAAAGTATTCTTAATATATGCCTATCATCTATCACAACTTATGAAATTTATTTTATTTTTTCTTATGCTCTTTTATTTTCTCCTGAAGTCATAAGGAGAAGGAACATCTAGAGAAGAATTCAGAGGTCTGTGTCTCAGTCTGAGCTCTTGGAAATAATGCTATAAAACCCTATGTAATTAACCCTTCAGGTTCAGATCCTTCACCCCTCAAAGAGACAGGATCTTTCTGGGCCTCCTGACCCCATAAAACTGTCTTGAGTTTCAGATAGGAACCATGTCCATGGACACAATCTAAAACTAACCATGAACCAGAGCAAAGATGAGTTTCAAAGTTTCCACAGATACAAAGACATCATGTGATTTTGGTATGCTTAGTTTCCTTTCATTACAATCCATAACTTTGGCCCTCAAATATTTCACATACTTTAGAATTAATTTTAAAATAACCTACACTGCTGGCTGTGCTTTCTACAATACTTCCAGTTAACTATGAAGTTATCATCTAACTTTTTCATCTAGGAACCGAAGACTTAACTGGTCATTGCTCCACATTAAAATTATATAAATTATAAATTTTATGGTTGCTAACCACCAATCTAAACCATTTCAAATCTAAGAGATTTGCCAATATGTCCTCATACTGATTACTACTGTCTGATTATTCTTTCAGTTCACAAATATCTATTAAGCAAACACTCCGCAGAGTGCTAGCTACAAAAACCGATGAAGCTACTAGAAACTAACAAGTAAAGAGAAAATTCAGAGCCAGGCACAGAGGCATATCCCTGTAATCCCAGAGGCTGCAGAGTCTGATGGAGGAGGATCATCAAGTTCAAGGCCAGCCTCAGCACTTTGTGAGAGTCTGTATCAAATAAAAAAAATTTTGAAAAGGCTGGGGATATAACTCAGTGGTAGAGCACCCCTGAATTAAATCCTCATTGTCAAAAAAAGAGAGAAAATGAAGAAGCACACGTAGATTGGCATTTCAGGAGAATTCTGTGGGAACATCCCTTCTTGGCTTTTTTTAAAATAAACTATATTTAAGCTGTCCACACTTAATCATTAAACATTAGAATGATTTTTAAAATTTATCTTTACCAGTAGAGATTATGTTCGATCTGGTAAAAAGCCACATCCATGTTTGCTTTCAACCAATAGTTCATCTAAAACCTCTTACAAAATTCAGAAAATAAGAGGGTAGAAGACCCAAAATCAGCTGATAGAAAACAGTTTTTCTTGGATGGAGTCTGCATAAAACCTTTGCACTGGTGTATAGACCTGCTCAGAGCAAAGTCTGTGGACTTAACTTCAAACTTCCAAGTGCCAAAAACAACAATTGCAGTAGATCAAGTCCAGGAATACATTGTGGGACTAGAAAGGGGGATTTTTCAAAAATCTGAATTTTGTTTTCATCTGTTGTATTGCTGATAAATGGAAAATCCACTATGTGGAAACCTGACGCATTTTTGGCCATGAAAGATCCATGTGTACTGTGACTATTGGGTATCATGATGTTTTAGTCAGCTTTTTCATTGCTGTCACTGAAAAACCTGACAAGAACAATTTTAGGAGGAAAAGTTTATTTGGGAGTTCTTGGCTTCAGAGATCTCAGTCCATATATGGCCAGATGCATTCCTCAGGGCTTGAGGTGAGGCAAAACATCATCGCAGAAGAGTGTGGTGGAGGAAAGTGGCTCAAAGCACTGCAATCAGGAAGCAGAGAGAGTGACTCCACTTGCCAGATACAAAATATATATACCCCAAAGACACGCCCCCAAGGACCCACCTCCTCCAGCCACACCTTACTTGCCATCAGTCACCACCCATTTAATCCCATGAAGGGATCCATTAATTGCTTAGGTTGAGGATCTCATGGCCCACCTCTAAGCCTTTGCATTGTCTCACACATGAGTTTTAGGGGGACATCTTATATCCAAACCATAATGTAAAAAAATCAGAAAAATGAGTGTTTCAGCACCAAATGTTCAAGTACAGATGTTTTTTATTGGGATCGGGAGCTCTCGGGCCAGATTCACCCACCTGAGTGAGGGCAAGCAGGGGAAGTGGCACACAACCCTGGGGCTGGGCAGAGACTTTATTGTCTGGGGTGGGTGCAGGAAATTTGGGGGCCTTGTCCTTTGGAAATTGGCTGGTGATTCCATCAATCATCTAGCGATTGTGAGACACCATTGGGTCTTATCTGCCAGCATCTGATTGCTTGTTCCTTTGGGGCTGCCGGATGCCCTGCTCCCATCCAGCCACCTGAGGGCCTGGGCTACCTGATGCCCTGTCCCTAGCCGCCTGGAATGGACATAACACATAACTCGTGACTTGTCAATCATAGAGGACAAAGAAAGCAGTATGGGTACCTTGTAAAGGCTCACAACCTTTTAATAAAGTGCATTTGTACGTTTGTAAGGACTACTCAAATTATTTCAGATTAATTAATAAGATTATTTGAATTTCATTTCCCTGCTAAACAGATATCTCTAAACCTGCATAGTATGCATCAACGTTCAGATTTATAGCTTGTGGAAAATATGAATTACCTTAATATTTTCTGATCACATAAACATCTTAAGTACCATTTAAATTAAGCTTTCTTAACTTAGATCTTTGTTTTAAAATATGAGGATCCAACCAAGTATTCTACATTTCATTGCATCTTAAACAAATAGAGACTTATGGGAAAAATTAACATGGACCATTTCAAAACACAGAATTTCTTTGATAAATCTGGTTTTTATATATAATTATCCTCTTTTTCACTTAAAAAATAAGCAAGCAGGGAGAGAAATGTAGGAGAAAGAAAAACTGCTGGTATTATGAGAAAATTTGTAAGTTAGCTAGTTCATACCTCTTCAAGAATGAGCACTTGCTTAGCATGCATGAGGACATGAATTGCAAAACCCAGCATCATATACACAACTAAGTGTTGAAAAACATAACAAAGAAAAATGGATTTTAAAAAAAAACTCACTCTTCTCAAAAAAAAAAAAAAAGCTGACCTGCATGAATTTAAAAAAAAAGAATGAGCCTCATCTTAACAAAATCTTAATTTTGGAGGAGCAAAGTGCTCTCAAACAGTTGGCCAATTGATGAAACTGGAATGTAGATGCAAGAATAAATGAAAGGGTATCCATGTTTACTTATGAAGCTGACAGTTCTGTGGGAATAGAAGATAACAGCCATGTGAGAAAGAGTCAGAGATTGGAGTGGTACATCTACAAACCAAGAAGTGATGAGGGTTGCAGACAAGATCAGGAGGCATGGGAGCATGAACACATTGTCCCTTAGTATCTTTAGAAAGAGCATGGGCCTATCAACACCTGGATTTGGGGCATTTAGCCTCCAGAACTGTGAGAGAAAGGAATTTCTATCATTCTAAGTCACCCAGGGTTTGTGATTTGTTATAGCAGCTCTAGGAAATTCACATAAAAGGCAGATCTGGGTTACGGTGATACAGTGTATACCTTGCACTATTTTTACTTTTGGAAACCTTTTGTTAAGTTTGAAATATTTCCAATTAAAAACTTTTAAAAAAGGGTAAAAGCAAAACAACCACAACAGAAATGAAGCTACAGAGGCTGCTAAGACTCTTAAGGGCACTGTCAAGCTGCAGTTTCCCAGGACCCAAGATAGAAACTTGTGAGTGTAACTTTGGTCTAATGGAGAGGACTATTGTTGTGAGTGACCTATGTCACTAGCAGAGACATTTGTGTCTTTCCACAATGTCAGAATTGATTGAATAACAATAATTTCACAAACTATACCACTTTTATCCATGGCAGTTCACTAAATATTTGTGGATCACCTGCTAGTCTAAGCTAAGCAATCACACATTTTTTTACTCCAGTCTTAAGGTGTGATACCCATAACACTCAAGTCACACATACTTCACCTGATGAGGTATAAATAGGTCACAAAAAGACTAAGAAAGGGTTAAAGTGGACTCAAGGTTATAGGATGCTGTGCCAAGAGCACAAGCAGAGAGAGGGATGAATGCAGGGTCCAAGAGTCACTGTAGGTGGTCAGATAAGGACTTTAACCAACACAGCTCCACAGAGTTGTCAAAGCAGAAGTAGTTTCAGTTTGAGAGGGTCAGCTCCAGGTGTCAGCTTGGAGTAGGTGGTGGACAGACATCACAGGCAGGAGAAAGCACACTCTGCTGAACTCTGATGGGGACAGGAAATCAGAGGTCCATCACTGTGGCGATTTTCCTGTGCAAGGATTGTAATCAGTGACCAGGTGACAGGGTCAAGGTGCTGCCACATTCAGTCTGAACAAGGTGTTACCACGTTGACAAGTTTGCAGGGCTTCTTTTATAAGTCTCAAATGAGAGGTATTCACCTGGTGAGGTTGATTAGCTCCTGCACTGGAGTTCCTGATATGATTTGGGACGTCCATATGTCCAGGTACTCCTTGATTCAGTTTGATAAGTTGGCACATGTAAGATATTTATCAATCTCTGCTTTATGGTGGTGCCAGGCAGATGGTGGCTGTTTACTTATACAAACAAGGTGTGGAGTCATTCTACCTTGGTACTTGTACTCAAAATGGCAGTTTTAGGAAAACTACTGCTTTACAAAATGCAGCCATTCAGGTTTTGGTAGTCTGAAAACTTGTTCTATACTTTAAAGAGTAATTCAGATCTGGGCACAATCTGCTCTCCACAGCCATAAATTGATACACAGAAAGGATCTCATTTTCAAAGGAATTATCAACTTAATCTGAAAATAAGAGATAGCATAAAATCAAGAGCCTTTGCAAATGACAAACTATTATGAATGGTAAACAGGCATAGAGAATTACTCAGTTCCAAAAATATGGAAAGGGAAAATTTCTTATAGGAAAGGATAGGTGATTTGGAGGGCAGAACAAAGAACTCAGGCAGAGCACAAGCCCTGAAAATCATGTTCTGTCAATAGGACTGAGCCTTAATCAAGGGACCTGCAGTACTCACCTAGCTGAATTTCAGAACTGTTCTGGACAAGTCACTGCTATGTCCCTCTCATTCTTTCTGTTTTAAAATGGTAGTCTATAGTGTCTTTCTTCTCTCTGCCTCACTATTGTATGTCGAATGTGTTGGGAACAGAAGCCTTGTTTCATCAGAGGTCATGATCCTCAAGGAGCTGTGCCCAAGGAGCACTATCACATCCATGAGCCTCACCTGCACCAGGACCTAATGCAGAGAAGAGACCCTGAACTTCAAGACAATTCTAAAGGGATGAGATTTGGTGGTCCTGGGTATAAATGCATTTTGCATGTGGGAGGATTAGAAATTGTTGTGGTGAGAGGGGAGCTAGGATGGAAGGTATTTTCCAAATGTGTGCCCAATAATCACTCCACATATTCATACTTACTAAGAATAGTAAGTGACTTTGACCTTGTTCTCATCAATAGAGAATGACTATAATAAAGTTGCCAGATTTACAAATAAAATTTAAGAAGCCACCAAAATTTGTTAATATAAGTATGATCCAAACACTGCATATGACCTTTTAACAATTAAAACATATTTGCTATATACATGAAATTCAAATTTAACTGAGCATCTTGAATTTTATCTGGTAATCATAGAAATATTTCCCCTTAAATCCTGATTGGCTTGTACTTATGGCAGAAATGATGCATTGTAATTTCCAAGATTAGGTTATACAAGGAGATACAGCTGCTTTGTTATCTTTCAAGGATCATTTGCTCTTAGACTAGGACCATGCTATGGAAAGCCCAGGCAGCCTGTGAAGGGGCCCACAAGGCAGGAGAACAGGAGAACCTGGTCAGCATCTCTAAATATGTTCCTGGACAACACCCAGGACCCAGTGGCTAACTGGATTAGTTAACTTTCCATTGCTGTAACAAAATACCTGAAATAATCAACTGAAAAAGAAGAGTTTATTTTGGCTCAGCTTCAGGGGTTTTGATCCATGGGACAATTGGCCCCATGATTTGGGGCCTATGGTCAGACAGCACATCATAGTGGGAGCATGTGGCAGAGGAAGCTGCTTGCTTCATGACCGCTGGGAAGCATACAGAGAGAAAGAGGAGGGTGCAGGGTCCCAATATGTCCTTCTAGGGAATGTCCCTAAGGACCTAGCTTCCTTCCACAAGAGCCTACCTCCTAAAGATTCCACCACCCACAAATAGTGCTATAAGCTGAGAGCCAAGCCCTCAGCACATGGGCCTCTGGGTGACATTCCAGATCCACATTTGAGTGTGTGGGGGAGCCAGCTTAAAAAGCAGGCTCTTTATTCCAGCACATATTACTGGACATTTGAGCTGCACTACATGAAACAGAAATGAGCCACCTGCTCTGAGTTCTGCCTGATTTGAAGGTTTGTGAGCAAAACAATTGACTGTTAATATAATCACTAAATCTTAGGACTTTTTGTAGTGTAACAATAAAATAATGAGAAAAATACACTTTATTAGTTAAAGTTCAAGAAACAGAAACAGTGGCAGGTATAAATACAGATAGATATGTGTGTATATGTATATAGATAGATAGATATGTGTGTATATGTATATATAGATATATATGTATATATATAGATATATATGTGTGTATATTTATATACATATATATGAAATTTTAGAGTTGTCAAATAAAATACAGGATGCTCAGTTAAATTTTAGTTTCAAGAAATAACAAATATTTTTCTCTCTTATTGGAGGGCCCACACACATCATGGATGGTGACCTCCTTCGCCAAATGTCTACCAATTTAAATGTTAATTTTCACAGAACATAATGTTTGGCCAAATAGGTGGGCACCATGGCCCAGGCAAGTTGGCATATATAATGAACCATCACATACATCAAAGCCTCATAGGTAAGGATTTGTCTAAACCAGCATTTTTATCCTTGGCCTTGGGAAGACCTTGACACTCTATGTCCACATCACTGAACATGATAGCAGTATATGCTTTTTGCTACCAAAATTTATCATTGATTGGTATGGATGCTAAGTACCTGAATTACAACTCTGGGGGCATAAGATTCACTTAGATGATGAAACAGGATTGGAAATTCACTTTAATTTCATATAGAAACTAACCAGGTAGCAGGACTTTTTATCATAAACCCATCAACTGTGAAAGGAGGGCAAGTTATGGCCTTCATAAAACATACACTTTGTATAACACTTGGACAGTAACTACCAGAGGTAAAAACAAAGGAGAGAAGGTTAATGATTTCTTCCAACTTCTCCGTAACCTGCGGATCATGGGGAGACAAGAACAGGTAGTGCCACACCAGCAGCTCCCGGAAGGAGCCGAACAAAACGGCCATGGGAGGGCAGCTCTTCCCATCCTGAAGGGTGGAGGAGGGTCTTGCTTCCATGAAAATCTTACCATACCTTTCTCATATACATCTCTACCTTTATGCCTTATGTGGCCCCACATCCTTCACCTTGCTTAGACAAATGAATTACCCCTCCTCAAGGGGAAAGGAAGGAAACTTCTTTTTTTTTT